>MAVT02001716.1:0-10412 GCA_001702395.2 Diaporthe helianthi
CTACTACCTTTTAACTTTTAGTGTTAGTTAGTTTATTGCCTTTTTTTTAATTAATTTTTCTCTTTTTTACTTATTTTTTTTATTACTATATTTATTATGCCTTGCGTTTTTTTTAACAACAACTTTTGCTTTAATTATAGTTATAAAGAAAGCAGCTATTTATCGAAGGATAATAACCCTTTTAATATACTTACGTTTTTGCAATCAAGCTTTGCTAACTTACGTTACTAGATTTGTTTGTTTTCTTTTAAAGATTTAAAAGACTTTATTAGCCCTTCCTTTTGCCATTAAGCATTATTAGTTTCTTTTAATATTACCTAGCTTTTAATAAAGTTTAGTAGCGCTCTTGCAGCCTTGTTTAAAATTAGTTGTAATTGCTTAACCACGCAGGGTTTTCAAGTAGCAATAAGTTTAATTCTTATTATAATTAAGAAAAACAATAACAATAATTTTTTTAGTAAAAAAGTTAAGCTTTCGCCTATTTTGTTTAACCTTGCTTTTTGCAATCGCCATAGTTAGCAACTTACCTATATATTAGCCGTAAACTAACTACTATACTGGAGTAGTTTTAATAGGCAAACTATTGCTATGCTAAAAACCTTAAAAACCTTTTAAAGGTAGTAAGCTAAAGCTATAACTACCGAGGTGCTTTTAAGCCTTTCGAAAAAAGGCCTTTTAATAGTTCTTTAAACCCTAAAAGAAACCCTAGTGCCCCTGCCTAACTTTATTTATAGTAATATTCCTACTAAGGTGCAAAGCTATATAACTTCTTTTTCCTAAAAGCTTGTTTACAGCCCTATTGCTAAAGTTATAAGGCTTACTTAGAACATTTTGAATTGCAAAGAGTATTATATAATTTAGCGGTATACTATTACAACGTGTATACCTTATAACTATTGTTTTTGTTACTTTTTTAAGTAGTACGAGAACCTAGTTTTACGCCTAAAAGAGTTAATTCTTTGCGTAGTTACAAATATTAGTTAATTTTACTATAATTATTGTATAAAAACGTACTACTTGCTTTATATTATAGTATATACATTTAGTAGTAAGTAGTATAAGCGTTATTAATACTTTATAAAATAATTTGTTAATTATTGGTTTTATAGCTAACTTATACTTTGCCTAAGTAGTTTTAACTAGCTTTTAACAAAGTATTAATCCACCTATATTAATTATATAGGAGAGTTGTTTATTTATTTCCTAGCTACACCTAGCCTATACGTTAAGTAGTTTTTTAATAAACAGCGTTTTTAGCGCGTAAGCCTTTAAAAAATTTGTTTTAAACCCTTAGTTTATAGGCGCTAGAAATAAAAAGCAGTTTCTAATTAAGATAGATATAAGTTGTTCCTTATTTCTTTGTATCCTAGTTTTAATATATAAGTAGAAGTTAGCTATTATAAAGGCTAGCCTTTTTTGCTTGTAGGCCTTAGCTAATACCTTTTCTCTACACCTAGTAGACTTTATTACTTTTTTGTTTTGTAATAAATTATAGAAAAAGTTTATAAACAACTTAATTAATAGCTATTGTTTTATAGCCCAGCTTATACCCGCTAATAATAAATTCCTAGTATAGTATGCTTTTGTGCAAAGCTTTCTTAAGGAGATCCAGGATGTAGTTTAAAAGGTGTTTAGTAATTAGCTAAAGGGTTTTCTTTTGCTACTGCAAAAGATAATACATAGGATGCAAACTATATTACTATAGGAAATGTTTAAAAAGGTTGCACTATAATAGTAATGCTAATTCAAAAGTTATTTGCGCAAACTTTACTTTTGTAAAGTTAACTCTAGAATTAGTTATAATAGTTTTAATACCTTTTTTAAAGGCCTTTGTCTTTTAATTAAATATACATTAATTTTAAGCATTTCTCTATTGTAACTATAATTTTATCCTTTAGCTATCTATATCCTTATTATCTTGCCTATATAAGTATTTATATAGTACTCGGTAGCTTTTTATATTCTTATTATTTAATTACCTTGTTTTTATTATAGTTTATTTATCCTTATTATAGCTTATTTATCTTTATCTACTCTTCCTTAGGCTATTATTTGCTCTTTAGCGCTAGTACTATAGGCTATGCTGCTTTTAATAAGCCTTAATTACCTAGTTTGCTAATATATTCTTTTTAAAGACTTAAAAATTATATTTGCTAGGCTATTCCTTTTACTTTACTAAGTAGTAGGTAGTACCCTCGATCTTCTAATAATCTCTAAGCTTTTTTAACTCCTATTTAGCGTTAATATTCTCAAGGTTAAAAAGGTTATTATTTATTTCTGCTAGCTTACCTTTTTCTTGTTTATTTTATAGTTTTAAAAGGCTTACGTAGAAAACATTATAAATTTAGTTATACTTCTCGAGGAGGGTAAGGCTATAGGCTTGCTTTCCTTAGTAATAAGCAATTTAAAAAAGTTTAATCCTCTTTAGGGCGAATTTCTTATATTTTAAAGCTAGGTTTTTTATTAATAACGAAACTTATTCCCCTATTTTAAACTTTATAGGTTTATAGCGCTTATTGTAAGCCTTTGCTTGCGCTTTAATTGCATTTTTCTAAACTATTTTGCAGTTTTTATAAATTTAGGCTAGTTTTTTTAGTTTTTTAAAAACTACTAATACCTCTTTTTGTAGTATACTATCCTTAGTAGGCTAAGACTTTTGTAGTACCCAAAATAATAGCTTATACCTATAGAAAGCTATAAATAAGGATTTTCTAATTAAAGCGTTTTTTACTAAGTTGTATATAAAATAAGTAGTATACAAGAGGTTTAGCTAGTTTACTTAGTTATTATTTATAAATTTTTGCAAATAATGTTTTAGCGTTTAGTTTATTTATTTCGTTTAGCTATTACTTTACAAGTAGTAAGTAGTAGTAAATCTATTTTTAATCCCTTTTTACTAGCTTAACGTTTTCCAAAAAGCACTTATAAATACTATATCTTTATTGCTTATAATCCCGCGGGGCGAGCTATATTTGTATTTAATTTTTTTATAGAAAATTATAGCTAGTTCTATAGCATTTATTATGTTGCTTATAGTAAAGAAAAAGCTTATTTTGCTAAATTAGTTAACAATTACTAAAATTGCGTTAACCTTTTTTTTATTTACAACGGCAATAAGGAACTTTGTAATAAAGTTTATACTTAGTTTTTGCATTAGTTAAAGCAAAATTAGAAGTAAAGCAAGCTTGCTATATAAGCAATAGCGCGGTAACGAGTTATATTAGCATGTTGCGCAAAAGCGTATATATTTTGTTACTATAGCTTTTAAACCTAGTTAGTAGAAATGCTATTTAACTAAGTTTTAAGTTTTTACTTGCTCTTAATAGCTACTTAAAGGCTTATTGTAATAAACTTGCAGGATTTTTTGTTGTAACGCTTTTTAATTTAGTATATATATATATTCCTTTTAATATAATAGTTTATTTTAGACTTTGTATTTAAAACCTATCAACTCTTTTAAATTGGATTTACTTTTTTAAACTTTTTGCTAAATGTTTAAGTTTAAATTTTAAGCTTTACATATTAACTCTAAAAGCAAAAAGTAAGGTTTTAAGTATATTATATTAGCGCTTAAAGCGTATATTTAAGCCTAGGCTTTTAAAATAACCTATTGCAATAATAGTCTTGTAAAGTTAAGCTAGTGTAATATTAAAGTAGGTTTATTGTATATTTTCGCTTTTATAAAAACTACTTTAATTAGAACTACTATAGTAAACTAGTTTTTAAGGAAGCTTTACAAAGTTTTCCCTATAGCTATAGCTATTTTTGATTTTAATGTTAAAATCTATTTTAAATTTGTAGGCTTTTTGCTTAATAAGTAGTTTAGCCTTTACAACAGCGCATCTATAGGGTTTGTTTTCCTAGGGCAATGCTTTATAATAAAGTTAAACCCAGCAAAGTATATTAACTATTATACTTACTTTTGTATTAGTTCCCGTTAGAATATAAACCCTTTAAGGTTATAGTAATTTATTAAAATAGTAATAAACTTGCGAACGCCTTTAAAGTACTATCTTTAGTACTTAAAACTCTTAATAATAGCACTTAGCTTTTTATTATAGGTAAACTAGTTAATTTTTGTACTTAAAAACTTTTGCAATTAAAACGCGATTAAGTATTAAACTAGCTTTTTGTTTAATAGGTAGTACTGCAAAATAATAGTTATAAATGCTTTATTAAAAGCATTGCATTTAATTTAAGTAAAAAGCAAGGGATTATAATAGCGAAGAAGAGAGGCCTATTAGAACTTAGTTTTTAGTTCTTTAAACGCCTTTTAGGCGCTTTTATATTTAAGGGAAAGGAGATTAATTCCCTTTAGCTTTTAGCTATTCCTTATATCCTTTAACTATTTGTTTAGTAGGCACGCTATTTTTAAGTATTTTTTAATAAAATATTAATAGAAGTTGCAAAAGCTAAGGAATACTTGAATATCCTTAAAACTTTAGGGTATAAGCTATTTTTAGATAGTTTTAATATAATTAAAGTTTATTTAAATACCTTTATAGTTAATAATAAACCCAAAAAACTTAATGTTTTATTTAAAAAAACTATATTTTTTGGGATTGCTAAATAAATTTACTATTATAAGGCAATTAATAATAGTTTAAAGGTATTTTTTATATTTATTTTTATTAGTGGAAAAAATAAAAATATTATTTAAATAAATAATTGCATATACGTTAATGCAATCACTAAAAACTTTAGTAATAAAAAATTAGAAGGTTGCTAGTATATTTATAAGCCTAAAAGGTATAATAGTAAATTTATAGTAACTATATTGTATTTGGAATATAGTTTTCTATTTATCTTTTTCTTAAATACAAATTTAATAATATATATTAGTAAGATTAATCTTTAAGAAGTATTAAGCACCTACAAGGTAGTTTATAATCTTAAATACTAAAAAGAGTAGGTAGTAGTTTTTCACTATAATCTTATTAAATGCTTAGTAGTTAACGCAAAAGCAAAGGGTATTATCTTTTTTTAGCGCAAATAAAATTAAAGTACTAGCTAAACTTTTACTAGACCTAATTTATTTATTTGCAAGGGATTTATTTAGCTAATTTTATAAGGTTTTAAGCTTTAACTATAATAATAAAAAAAATAAAAAAAATAAAGGTAAAGTCCTTAGGATTAAATTAATAGTATAATTAGCTGCTTAATAAGGTGGTAATTCTTTTGCTTTCTCCTTTTAAAAAAAATCCTTTATTTCCTTTAATTATAGGTGGATTTATAACGGATTAAAGGCGGGCTTTAAAGCGTTGTTTATTCCTTTTAAGTTTTAAGAGTTATTATTAAGGCCTAGATTAGGCTTTACTAGCTTTTTAGTAAAAAGAAGAGCGTAGTATATAGCAAACTTTTTTAACCCTTTGTAAAATGCCTATAAAGTTTGTTCTTAAGGACGCAAGTATTTTTGCTTTAGCTACTAGTTCTTTAGAGTAAATTCTATACTAAAGCAAAAAGCTTTTAAGCTAAGCGTTCCTAATAATAAGGTAAATTTAGCGCGCTTACGCTTTACTGCAATATAGTACTAAACTTTTTTTTTTATTTCTATAATAATCTTTTAGTAATAAAAAAACCTTATAAACTTTAAACGTTAATATTTTAATATACTAAACTTTAATAATAAAAATAAAGTATTTTTAAGATTTTTTAAGTTTATAATAATTAATAAATAAAATGCTTATAAAATTCGTTATAGCTTGTATATTTAGATTAACCTTTACTCTTTTATAGCTACCTCTTGTAACTACTTAGCTTGGAATTACAAATGTTTTTTTAATTTTTACTATTTTCTTCCCTAGGTGTAGTTATTCTTTCTTTAATATATAGTTAATAAAGTAAACCCTAGTGGCATTAAATCTACTTGTAGGATTATACTTACTGCAAAATCCTTAGTTTTAATAATAGCTTTGTAATTAAAAGCTATTGTGTTCTTTAATTTAGCTTATTTAAGCCTTAATAATAGGAAAAGTAAAGCAATTATTTAAGTAGTAATAAGTATTACTATAACGAAAACATTAGGTATATTTACTTTATTTGTTAAAAGAATTTTGCTATTAAGGGTTTTTATTAGTGCTTTTTTAAGCCTTTTAAAGAAGCTAATTTAGTAATTTACGCGCACGCCCTTTAAACTAAAAAGCTTACTTTCTACTTTAGCCTTAGCTAAAGTTTTCTCCTTTTTAGTTTGTAGGTTTCTCAATAAGCTTACTTTTAAACTTTTTGTTAAAGATTTTTAATACTCTTTTTTTTTAAAGTTATTTCCTTATGTTTTCGCTTTTATATTTTTTTAAATATACTTACTTAAATAGCCTAGGCAATGCAAACTATATTATCTTGCTTTTTAAGTATAGCTAAAGCATAGTTAGCACAAATATAGCCTAATAGTTAAATAAGAAGCTAAGAAAGAAAGAAATTAGCCTTTTTCGCATTACTATAAAGCTTTTGTTTTAACTTTAGTATTTTAAAGTACTAGTAAAAGCTTTATAAGTTTTATTATTTTTTCTAATAGGCGTTATTTAAGGTTATTTAAATAAAGCTTGTAACGTTTTAGGGGTTTTTTTGTAATTAATACTAAACTTGTAGAATTTTTTCTATAGATAGTAGTTAAAAACAAAAACTAAGTTCTTATTATTATCTTTTTGCTTCTAAATCTTGGATTTTATATAGATATTCTATTAGTTTTAGCATTTTTTATCTATATAATGTAAAGCGTAAATAACCTTTGTATAGTTATTATAAAGAAATTGCAGCTATAAAATATAGGCGCGTTTAAGGTTTATTATCTAGCTATTATACTACTATAAAGTATAGCCTATAGGTAAAGTAGTAATATTTGCAAGCTTTAAGTTTTTTGGTTATTGTTTAAGGGGTACTTAAGCATTGCAAAGAAGTTTTAGCTATTTTTATAGATAAAGATTTTCCTTTTGCAAGCGTAAAGCTTCCTCTTGTTAAATAGTACCCAAGCTCCCTAGCGCGAGGCTTGCTTAGAAGGTTTCTCTTCGTAGTAGCATCGTAAGTAACGTAGAAGGAAGAATTAGAATTGTAATAACGTGTATATTTGTTAGGTACGATTGCTAGTAAAAGGTCTAAGGAAGAGGTACCACTAAGTGTAGTAAAGGTGCAAGACTAATTCTTGCCCCCTTCAACCCTCGTTCTTTGGGCCTGCGGGGGCCACTACTTATAGTCCCTGGGAAGGAGCCAGGGCTACCGCTAACTAGTTATTACATAGTTGTAAATCCTATAACTAAGGTAGTACT
Source organism: Diaporthe helianthi (assembly GCA_001702395.2). Classification (NCBI taxonomy): domain Eukaryota; kingdom Fungi; phylum Ascomycota; class Sordariomycetes; order Diaporthales; family Diaporthaceae; genus Diaporthe; species Diaporthe helianthi. Next base: position 7,260 of record MAVT02001716.1, read on the forward strand.
AGGTATAGAGTATACTTTTAATATAAAGTTTATCTCTATTAATTAAATAGTGTAAGAACTACTCTTATAAAAACTGCTCCTATTTCCACGGTTAGCTATAGTATGCTTAATAGTAGTTGCATAGATGGATTTAGCAGCTATTCTAATTGTTTATATATTAATGTAGCGTTTCTTTAAGGTAGCTATAGGCCTTCTTCGTTGCCTAAGAATAGTAGCTGCGGGCCCTCTTTGTAGCTGTAGCCTAAGAATAGTAGTTAAACTAAAGGTAATAGTTGCGGGTTTTATTATAACCTAAGTTGCCGCAATAATTAGAGCCCTAGACTTTATACTTTTGCGTACTTAGTTGGCTTAGTTGCTTAATGCTACTATATAACTAGGTTTTAAGGCTATAGATTTGCTAATACTTAAGCTTTTGCTAGTAGTAGGCTTTTCTTTAGTAGTTTTATGCAGGCTTTGTTTATCGAAGATTCCAGTGCAAGAGGAATATTGCAAAGCTCAAAGTCTACCTATAGTAGTTTTTCTTCTAATTATACAAGAGTATATAGCTATAAGGCAATAAGTTGGTTATTACGCTTCGTATATACACCTTTTGTTCGCAAAAAGATTTTTAGCGTTTTTTAATATACTATTAGTAGTTTTACAAATATACCCTTTGTCTAAAACAAAAAATCTTCTTAATAAGTGCAAAAAAAGTCGTTATTATAAAAGCTTTGCTAGTTATAGTTTACTAGCAAGCTTGCAAAAGCTATAATAAGATGCTTTACCGTAGCCGCCTAGCCTAGCGAAGTAAACTAAAGCCTAGCTTATACATATCCGTAATATACTAAGTTAAGTGTTAAGTATACCGTTAGCAGCTCGCTTATCTTATATTCTTCTACAAGGACTATACCGTTATTTTCTACAGCGGCCTAGCTACTAGAGAAAGCTATAATGCTAATGGCGTTTAATTGCATACGATAGCTATATATTGTAAAACAAGTAGTTAAGCAAAATTATCTATATTAATGTATAGAAAGTCGAGTTATAAATGCGTATAAGTTGAATTTTGTTTTAAATAAGAAATATACAAAGTTAAAAAGAAAAGTTAGTAAATTAGTATCGTTAAGGAAGAAATTTGTAAAGCTTGTTTATACATTTAGTGCTCTAGCTTATAACGCACTTTAGCTTGTAACGTTACTGTGTAACGCCTTCCGCTGTTACGAGCGTTATTAACAAATAAAGATGCAAGGCTTCCTAGGAGATAGGGGATAGGAGATAGGGAAGCTTTTTTTGGGTGTAAAAACGCTTTTTAGGTGTAAAAACAATGCTTATTATTCCTAGTATAGTGTTTTGGATTGTAATTATGCGTGGATAACGCGTATTAGTTAGGTAGTAGCGGATATGCGATAAGCGTTATAGGGAAAGCTGCACTTTGTGATTAATCTTCGCAGTGGGTTGCCCAGGGGTTTGTAGTATTAGGAAGGCCTAGAGTAGCAACGAACCGCTGTGTAATACTTGTCGACGAGGAGGATATTGTTAAGGGAAATCCTCGTTAGTTTATCTTTTCTACTTAACTATCTATAGTTCTAGCAACTACTAATTAGTGTTAGTAGGTTTGGAACGTACGTACGTTGTAAAGTTTGGGTTTGGTAGTTTTGTTGTTGGTTCGGTTGCATTCTCTAGCTAAAGGCCCTTGAACAAGAGGGGCCTACTTATAGTAGTCTAGGTTGCTAGGTCGCGCCTGCCAACGACAGAAGATGATGATGATTTTCTTTTTTGTTTTTTTTCAACCTCCAAGACGCTGTCCAAGCCGCCGCTAATGCCGCCGCTGCCGCCAAGGAAATAGCCGCCGCCATCAAGACCGCCGTCGATACTGTTCATAAGTCCAGCCTCACCGCCGAGGCTGCCATGAACATCGCCCGGACCGCCGAGGCTAGCTGTACCAAGGCTAAGTCTAAGCGCGACTAGGCAAGAACCGAGCGCGACCAGGACCTCGACAAGGCTATAACCGCGATGCAAAAGGCTGTGGTAGATATGTGAAAGGTCGAGGCAGAGCTGCGCCTGCGGCCTTAAAGACACACGTGTTGAAGAGATAAATTACGTTAAAATGCAACCGCGAAGGAAAACGTTAGAACCTGTGTTAATAGAGACAATTCACGCTATAAAAAAACCGCGAAGGAAAACGCCAGCAACTATCTCGGGAGAGCAAATCGCCGCCTAACATTAGTACCTAGTAAGGGTTTCCCCTAGCTAAGCTAGGTATTAGTCTAATACGTTAAACGCTCTAACTAATAGTACTTCTAAAATAATAAAGAGAAAAGTATTAGATATTCTTTAAAATATTAGTTATTTATAAAACTTTACTAGTTAGTAAAACATTATATATTATTAAAATATTATGTATTTTTTATAGCTAGTAGGATTTTATAGTAATAGTAAAAAGAAAGTATATTAAATATATAAACTAACTTATTACTTACGTAATAAATAATTAAATATTTAAAGGTTTAACTATAATAAAAACTATAAAGCTATAAACTATAAAGATAATATAAGAAAATAAAATATTAAAGTATATATTAAATAAAGTCTTTTATATTAGCTAGCTAATAGCTAGCTATTTACTAGCTATAAAAATATCTAATGTTTTAATAATATATACTATTTACTTTAATATTTAATATTTCTTTACTAACGTTTCCGCTACTAGGGTATGCCCTATATTACGCGTTCGCGTATTAATTAGTAAGCCTACCTTAGTTATCTCTAATATATAAACCTTTATAGCTCTAAAATTTACCTAATTTCCTTATTCCTTACTAATATAAATATAGCTAAGGAGACTAGGATAACTTTAAAGCTATAGAAGTTTATAACGAAAATCTATTTCTTATAAGGATTAAATAATACCTTTTTTTTTAGTTAACTTTAAACTTAAATTTCTCCTTTAATAACTTTTTTTCTTATAAGTAAGTACTTTTTTAAAGATTTAATATTAATTTTAACTTAACTTTTGTAAACTATATTTATTTATTTTTAAAAAAACCTTAAAATATAAGATATAAATAGTTAAATAAGTTACCTTTATACTTTATATATCCCCTCTTAAGTATAAGGTGAAAAGACTTATAATTATAGTTTTTTTTAACTAAGTTAATTTAACTATTTTATTTC
>MAVT02001717.1:0-10410 GCA_001702395.2 Diaporthe helianthi
AGTCAGAAATGGGTGCGCGGCATCCGATTTTGGGTGCGCAAATATCCGCATTCTTTTGTTTTGTGTTGTGCGCAGCAGCACTTGAGCAGCAGCAACCAGGAGGGCCAGCTCCAAGGGTGAGATGGATGGTGGCAAATGAGGCTGCTGCCGTTGTTATTACACTTGTAAGACTGGCTTGAGGGTTGAGCATATAAAGATGGCCGTGGATCTCTTGTGTGATGATGGGTGAGATGAATGGTACGGTGTATGATGGTCTCTTGGACATTTTATCAGATATTGCTGTCTGTGTCAAGCCAGAGTTGGGCCCCCCCTACTCGACACAGACAGTGACAATCTGGAGGAGCACATCTTCGCCCATCTTCGCCCATCTTACAACCTTCACTCCTTTCTTGAGATCCGCACACTGCGAATTGGGGATTGAGCGAAAGAATCTGAGAACCAAGAGATATCACCAAGATGAGCGAAAACGGCCAAGTCGGTACGTCTGCACACCGTCCCCTCCCCAAGGCCCCATTGCTGTCGCGACGTAAACACTCATACCACTACGACAAACAGTGCCAGGCAGCTACTGGATATTTGCGCCAAACAAATGGGCGCCCGTCTTCTTCGCCGCAGCCTTTGCATTCTCAGGGCTCTGGCAGGTATGGCAAGGCCAGTGAGTGTGATTGATCCCAGCCTGAAAGGCCTCATGTTAAACTGACTGACATGACCTCGTTAGCCAGTACAAGTGCTGGCATGTGACGTGGCACTACACCCTGTGTGCGTTGATATTCACGGCAGGCTTCATCACCAGGGAGATAGGGGCGTTCCACTACGGTAACCTACCCGTCTTCATCGCCAGCTCGTGCCTGGTATACGCGGCGCCGTGAGTTAACCCCCACTTACACACACACACACACACACACACACACACACACACAAAGGATTCAGAGGAGAGACTGACATCCCACCCAGCCCACTATACGAAGCAGCAAACTACCACATCCTGGGTCGCGTCCTCTTCTACGTGCCCTACCACTCCCCAATCCACCCAGGCCGCGTCTGGACGACCTTTGCCATGCTCGCATCAGTAGTCGAAGGCCTCAGCAGCGTGGGCGCATCGTACTCGGCGAACCAGGCCCTGACTGCGCGTACGCAGGACCTCGGGGCGCACGTTCCAGAGGACCGCGTTGGCCAGCATCAGGCTCGCCTCGAAGACGTAAAAGAACCACTCGTACCGGAGCTCGGGCGGCAGGTTTGCCAGTAGGTCGGCGCCCCCCCGCTGGATGCGCATCCCCGCGAGCCCAAAGTTCTCGACCGTGCGGTAGATGGTGCGCGCCTCTATGAGAGCCGTGGAGACGTACAGTGTCAGCATCGAGCTGTTGACGCGCCGGTTGTGGATCCCCGCCTTGACCACGCGCCGGTAGAATGTGACGGCGAGGACCACGAAGGTGTTGACGATTACTAGCTGTAGTATGAGCGACGCCTTGAGGAGGGCAAGCACCCGAGACGGTACCTCCCCGCGACGACCAACGTCTTCCTCAGCCAGGCCGACGGGGTGACCGAGGTCGAGGGCCCCGGGTACAAGGACGGCCGGTCGTTCCTCGCGACCCTGTTTGACCCGTTTGACTTCTCCGGCCTGGCGACGGGCCGGGACAAGAAGGACCGGTTCTGGGAGGGGGTGGAGGGTCAGACTGGGCAGAGGGAGGAGGTGGCGGCTGGTGGGGAGGGGAAGGCCAATCCGGCTGGGCATGCGAGCGCTTGAGGAGAAAGGCGATGGTGGAGCGATGGCAGCTCGGTTTGACAGGCTATCAGCTGTGGGAATCTTCGACGTGAAGTGGTGTTGCACGTGTGTGTAGGTTAGTGGCTGGCGTTGGTCTCTCGCGATCGAAATGCCATTCCACCGAGCTCGGGTTGGTGTGGTTGCTGTTGGAGGGCTCAGCCTCTTGTGTCGGCAGTTTGCAGCTGAACTTGTCGGCAGCACGTTTTTGGAATGGTGGTTTGGACTCCCTTTTTGTAATCTATTAGAGTTCGCACGATACCCAGCCAGGTTGGCTACAATTAGAAGATGTTTGTCAATGAACTAGAGTCAGCTGGTCATGTTCTAAAGTTCTCCATGTTGAGCAAGCAAGATGTTGGTTTTGAGGCGGGCGGTGTTAGGGGACAGGGTCGCAGTGGCAGGTCACAACGTTGCAAGGAGAGAAACTCCCAAGAAGAGACTGAATCTAAGAATATTGCAACACAGGTTTTCAGGATCAGGCGTGGAAGGCGGCGGAGTTGGCTGGGCCTGGTGGTGACTGATTGAGAGCCCGGCTCAGCGTCAGTTTGAAGTATTGCCTCGGTCGAGACAATTTGTCCTGCTGCTGCTGGTGTAAGTGGTGTTGCTGCTGCAGCCTCAGTCGTTCTCACAATATCCTGCTGCCTTGTCTGATGGTATGATGACTGTCATCGTGAGTAGGTATGTTTAGTGGTGAGATGAATAGTAAAAAGTTGGTCACTGACACTCCAAAGTGGCGGGATCATCTTCGAGTGGGCGCAGTTCAGCTGTCAAGCTAAAAATAGAGTGAAAGCATGTAACTCTGTATTATTTGGCGCTAGTCCCTATTGAGCAGTCAGGCAAGCCCAGTTGCCCCTTCGATCTTTTCGGCCGGAAGTGCAAGTGCGACCACTGCAACGGACAGCCCACGTTCAACCCCTTATCCCTTGTGCTTTGCCCCTTCTGTGCATGCATTGCAGCTATGCTCCATCCGAACCAACAAGCTCAACGGTGAAACTTGGCCACGACCACGATCAATCTCGGGTTGAATGCCGACCAACTTCGGTGATGAGGCCATCACGGCGACGGGATCCACACTGACACGAAAATCGTACCAAATGCGGCGGGTCACCGTTGACATTTCTTGTCTTGCTGCACGGGCAAGCTCCTACAGGACAACAACATCTTCTAAATGCCCTTTTATGGGACATACTCCCATAGAACAGACACGTGCAATGCTCAATCGAGGAACTTCCTACTGAGGATAATCGGGCAACACGCCATCTGCTTGGATCTTGGTGCTTGTGTGTGTGTGATCCACGCCGTCGCGCGTCACACCAAAGTACCACTTCTCAGCACATCTTGCTGTGGGCTAGCCCACGTGCAATATAACATTGTCCATCGTGGATCTCGGCCACTCCACCGACTCGCACAGACGTTGAGGCGTTGCGCTCTGGGCGACCTCAGCCAAGCCATCGGTCTCACTTACATTTCCAGATATACCAGACATATCTACCAGACATATCCAGCCGTTTAATGTGCTCGTCTCCAGCCGGTACGACTGTATGTGAAACCTGCTACAGAAACCTGCTACAGTGCAGTTCCCCCACCACACCAATCTGCACCTCTCGTGGCGTCCTCACCCAAGCGTGGAAGCCAAGCCAAGCCCGGGACTTTATTAGGACCTGCAGTGGCTACATACAACAGACCTTCTGGCCAGATTGGCAGCATCCAATGCGCCATATCAGACATCAAGTTCAAATTAGCCTCAGCTTATTAGTCCAACCTCGCCTCGTCCCCGCCTACCATTTTCCTCCACTCCCTCATCATTCCGCTGCCAGCCTGCCAGCCCGACCTTCCTGTCATCTCCGCCCCGCCTCCGTCGACTGTTCCTTCACAACAACTCCCCGGAACAACAGCCTCGGGCCCGTGAGACGTCTGAAGGATCAATAAGCAGCAAACCTACTACTGCCTGTTGCTGACTTTCCATGTGTGGCGCTCCCTCGATGAGTTGGCCCTCCCACCAGACGAGCACAGCCCCACCACCGACCGGCATCCCCAATCCTCTTGTTCGCACTTCTCCGGTCGGCCAGCCCAGAAAGCGGGTGCTTCTCCTAACCTACTAAGGACGGGTGGATGATATACTCAGGCTGGTAGGTCGCCTGTTCATCGTTCCATTTTCCACAGAGACGGTAAAAATAACCAGCAGAGTAGTTCGGCAGAGGATTCTCAACCTGCTTACTCTCTGTCTCTCTCTGTGTGTGTGTGTGTGTGCACAGCACCTGCACCGAGTGCCCAGGTCGAGTGGCGGCATAGCAGACAGCCACAATCTCACGCCCGGCACGTCAGAGATCACCACCATCTTGCATTGCAATCCTCATCTCACCCACGGCTGCTGCCAGGCAACATTCAATTCTTCCTCAGGCTCACGCCGTGGCTTCGGAACCATATTATCCACGCTTGGACGCAAGGCCGAGTCCAGTTTAGTGGCCCACGTTACCGGATTTCGAAAGGACGCAGGCGACGAGCATCAGCCCCGCTCCCTGCAGACCCCGGGTGAACGAAGGAAGCAGCTTCTTCCCCTTCAGATCGGGTCTCACTTGTTAAGACCTCTTCAGGATTTTACCCGTTCTGGTTTTGGTCACCATTCTGGCACCAATCCTGGGTCTTGGACTTATTTTGCCTGTCCTTGTGGCCGTCACCGCTCCGCCCACCCCGTCCCCGACCTGCTGGCTGGGGAGACAGCACTTGAGGACATCCACAGCGGCGGCCCCCGGCAGCGACCACATCTCGCAAGCCTGCCACTTACAAAGTCACTGCCACTCATCCTCCCGACACTCCACCCTCAGGGGTACCTCAGATCTGCCCGGCCCTGGTACTGGCTAGTATCCCCCCGTAATCTCGGCCTGGGTACTCTCGTACACGATACACGTCTGCCTACTTCTACTCGCACCCCCAAGGACGATCGCCTTGGCCCCTGTGACCACCTCGGAAGCAAGGCGTGCGTACATACAATTATTATCACCCAAGGTGACATCAAGATACGACTGCCACCCACTCTGTCCGACACTGGTCCACTTGTGTGGCCAACCTTGTTGTGGAACGCAGACCAACACAAAGTCTGCGCCAAGTCGCATACTTCGCCCTCCACCTCGGACAAGAGCCACTTGTACTAGCTAGGTACCTCGGTGGCACCTGTTTCTACCGCTGGCTTGGTGTTGCTGCCAGATCCGCTCGGTACCACACTCAACCCCAACGGCTAGGCTTCCTATAACTCCCCTCGCGAACCCCCATGGTCACGTACTGGAGGACAGAATCCGTCATGGATAATCCCCTGACGCGGCCGAGTGCCCACAGCCTTCAAAGGCCACAAGTCTTTGTTAAAGTCGAGTTCGGCGTCTCGTGGTCTCCCCAGCATGCTCCCCGGCCTCGTGGTTTCCAATACAGATCACGCGCCATACGAGAAAGAGCCGCCCATTTCCCACGGCACGTACCGGCCCCGACGACCAACTATCTTGCCGCCTCGTCTATACAACAGTTTCAACAGGCTCAAGTGCCCCAATTCCATGAGCAACGGTCCCTAGAACCGTCGTTACAACCAAACCAGAGGCCACCACAACAAGCACGCCAGCAACGGCAACCGCAGCAACAACAGCAAAGCCGCTCAAGGCAGGTTGATTTCACCCCGGCGCCGGAACAACGCCAAGAGGAGCTACGGCCATCTCGGGACGAGAGGAGATCGTCTGGCGAACGACACGGGAGGGGGCGCTCGGCACCTCCACCCCTCAGCGACAATAACTGGGACGTGGTCCACCCCCAATTGATGGCGGACAACGCAGAGGGCTCTTCGATGGCATACGCCACCGCCGACCGACCAGTCTCGGACGTGTGGGAGGACTTGCCCGAGGTGCCAACGCGCTTCCGGCTGGGAGAAGAAGGCATGCCTTGGGAGTCGTGGGAGCTCCCTGTGGACTGGGCGCCCTTTATGGAGCCGGACCCTCTCCTCCAGCCGCCATCCTCCCACGCCTCGCCCGATCCACAGCACAGCCAGGTGGTGCCTCAGCCCTCGGAGGAGGCACCTACCAGCCCCACAGTCGTCCAGATCGAGTCGCCAATCGAGTCACCCCGGTACCAAAGAGAAGACCCGGAGCGGGTTCGCGAGCTCGAGGCCCTGGGGTCAGCAATGATGACGGTGGATAATGGCTTCGAGAATCAGTGGTGGAACAGTGGGGAGCGGCAGCCAATGGCAACGGCCTTGTACCCCCCGCCGACGACACGCGACCACGTGCGGGAGCAGCTGGCCCTTGGCTGGGCAACAGCACACGTGTCGCCAGATAGCAGCACCACAGGAGGAGGAGGAGGAGGAGGAGCAGGACCGGTCTCCGTTCTCAGCGGAGAGCCGGGCACCGCCACGCTCAACAACAACGCCGTGGTCTCGCCAGTGTCCAGCTACAATGGGCCTGACATCCAGCCCGGGCTCAGCAGGTCGCTGTCCACTAGGTCGGACGAGCTGTGGTTCACTGGCGGGAGGTATGCTTAATGGGCCGGTTACGAAGGGGTAACATCTTTTCTTTTTCATTTTTGGGGAGGGGCATGCTACAACGAGACCATGAGGAGCAAGGTTTCTTTGGGTATTTGGGGAGCAAGGGCGTGATCGCAGTGCTCGACACGTCCTGTCTACTACTGTTGTTGTACGGTTCTAAAAATCAAAAAGACCTGTTCACGGATGGGATTGTTTTCTACACTGGGTGAGTGACACCAGCGTTGCTTGGCGGTATAATCTTGAATTGGAGGACATATCCACTAAAGCGGTGGCGACAACATATTTACTTTGAATTTCAACACAAGCATGGAAGTTGTTGGCCTACAATCTCAGTATTCTCTAATCATCTCTAATGAATGTAAATGTATTAGCACACCACTACTACTGCCATCACTTAGTTGTTCACTCTCGTCAATTCATCGCCAACCTTAAAGCGCGCCGTGTCAAGTTTTCCCATTTGTCCATACTTGGATAAGTCTCCATTTTTCTCGGAGTAGCCCCCCTCCCCCAATCCCGCCTTGGGAGCAGGGGCTGGCATGCATGCAGGGAAAAACGAATAGTCTCCACCGCAACCACATGAGATCGACACAGGCAGCAGGATTAAATATGCATCGTCCGCATGGTATTATCTGTTCGGGACCCCTGAAATACATATGTGACGTGACTTGTCACCTCAAATGTTATCCAGTCTACCAGCCAGTCAGTCAGCTTGTAGCACACTCTGCATACATTGTGCAGTGCAGTGCAGTGCCCCACGTGAGACTAGAGATGGGTAGATATCTACTTTGAATGATTATTAGCTACCTAAGGGGGGGGGGGATCAAGAACGGCAACATTCAATCATCTCGAGAAGTGCCAGCCACACACAGATACTATCTCGGGGTAGAGTTTATAGTGCATGCTGTATTGATACGCATGCACTTACAGATATCCACACACCGTTCTTAGTTATTTTGGGGGGTTTTTGAACCGTACCAGGTTCGAGATTTGCAATCATGGTGAATTGAGTTGGTCTATCATGTGCCCCCCGAGATGGACCCGAACCTTCAATGTTCCCAAGGTTCTTTGCCGGGGCTGACAACTTGAAGTATTTGCTTTCCTGGTAGCTTGGATATTATGTACGGCCTGTTCGTGCGGCTTGCGGGGGACGAGATGAATTTTGTCTACTGATTTAGCTCATGAGATGTCAGTCTGGAGCACTGAGGGGTTCTTACTGTCATCAATATCTAATGTAGATCCATCAAGACCTCGGGGGAAAGGCTATATAAGTCCGATTGCTGTCATGGTATAAGTATTTGTTCGAATATGCCTCGGGTGATATGAGGTCCTATAAGCGCCAGTCAGCAGCCACTGTCCGTTGAAGGCGTCACGGGCCGCATTGTGTGTGTGGGGGGAGGGGGGTGGTGTCACGGCGCTTCCCTTGCTGCGAGATATCTGTATTATCTGATGAAGGATTCATCTTTTGGGGGCCTTAGGCAGGCTGAGGTATAGCTTTCTACTATGGATCCTGGTTCTTTGACTGCTGCTGAGGCAAGGTTGTAGCTTTCCTTGCTGCGGAATAGTGACATAGGACGGGGACTTTGGAGGTCTGTCAACGCGCGCGCGTGTGTGTGTGTGTGTGTGTTCCATTTGCATGTCTCTGTGCCATGCCGTGGCGACGGGAGAGGATTTTCCCTTTTCCCTTTCTAGTTCATTTTCTTTTTTCTTTTTTGCTTTTTCTCACCGCCATGTGTGGGGGTCATGAGTCGCTCTCCACGTTGTCAACTGATCTACATACAGTACGATACATTGTTCGACCCTCGTGTTTTACTCTTATGCCTGGAAGGAGTGCATACAAGTGTAGTATTGACCTATTGATTGGTACGGGAACGTGGCAATTCTTTCAGTTTCTGCCCCGAGACAAGACTGATATCGACATAAACCTTGGAACCCAGGGCCTAATAAGCAAAGATTTCTAGAACAAGTTAGCCGCCCGCGCGCTGTGGATGCTGCTGATTCACGCTGGTCAGACTTTAGGATGACCATATTGAGACATAAGAGTTGTCCTTGTTCGCTTTTCGGCCAAAAAAGGCCCCGTTTGCTCGGTGGGAATATGACCAGTACAGGTCAGGCGGGCAGTGGGTGGGGAGGCTTGGTTTTGTTTGCCCCCCGGAAAATCGGAATCTAGCTTGCAGGGCTTGTTTGATAGCACTTGATTTATTTCATTCCCGCAGTTGGTGAGACTCTGTAAGAATACATGCATGCATGTGGGTATCAGCAGTTGGTCTGGCAGTCTGGTTGGTATGGGCACTGCCGGGCAGGGGGTTGCACGGAGGCTCACATCGCACGCTCGGGTGGTGTGGAGCTTCTGTTGCTATTTTTGGAACATGGTAAGTATCAGGGAAGAAGAGCACAGAGTTTTGTGACATCTGGAGGTTGTGTCTGTGTGTGCAACTAGCTGTATAGGCATAATTTCTTAGGTTGAGCTCTCGTTATTGTCAGGCTGGCTAAAAAGTCATGTCAACAAACTCTGTTTGGGGTCGGCCGAACAGTAAAATGTTTCACGATTTCACATGTTGATTTCTGGTTAGGTGGGACCCCTACCCACCTGGTTTGTGGTCTAGTCCTGCAGGGGAGATGTGATGGTCGTGGGCGGTTGTCATCTTTCTAGGCATCTGTATTTCTGGGAAGGGCAAGTTGAGGAGGGGGTGAAGATCATACGTGGTATTCGCTCGGAACATTGCGTCGACTTACCGAGCGGATCCACCCCGTGTTGTTGATCAGTTCAGACCATGAACGGATTGGCCGATTTAGCCATCATTACCTAGCAAAAACACCGTGCCATGTCTGTACGTAAAATAGACCGGGCCTTGATTGATTAGTTATGAGATGGACTAGAGACGCAGGAGACGGTGATCGAGGTTAGCCCTCTAACTATTGTGGAAGCTGAATTTTCGACAGAGAGAAGATAAATGTCGCACAGACGACGCCACCGAAAAAAGACAGGGGAGGAGGGGGGTCTCTCCAAACTGTCCCCACTCACCACCAAAACGACGACAACTCATGCCATGATCTTACAGTACATAGTGTACATCGAATATCCCTTCTAGAAACAAGGCCAGCACACTGCCGGTAATCTCCCCTAATTTATCACGACAAAACTCTGCATATCCGGCCCCGCCAGAATCCTCTCCATGCACTCCCTCCCCCATATCAAAAGAACATCCGAGCTCCGCCGTAGCACCAGATGATCAGCTGCGACCCCCTCCCCCTGTCTGGCTCCCGGCTCTCCAGGCAACAGAATTATCGGTGCCGTGAGTGGTGAAGGCGGGCCGCTCCCAAGCCCGCTTCAAACCCGCCGACTGGTCCCTTCCCCCCACATGCCTTGCTGTGCTTCTTGCGCTGCATGGAAAATTTGACCGCTCATTTATCTTCGTCTTAATTTTTTGGAGGACCTGATCTCGCTCTGGTAGTTATGTGGGCCGAAGGAATTGTTCTGACGTTTCTAGAATGCGAAGTGGCACGGAAATATACCCGAGAGTGTACGGGATTCCTTTTCCGTGGAGATATATGTATGTACCGGCAAAGTTCCGGCGCAGAATACACAGGCTCTTTCCGGTCTTTGTGCTTTGACTGCAGCTGACTTCTGAGAATCGGCCCTGTCTAAGCGGACCGCATGTTTTATGTAGCCAAGCTGCTGCCATGCCCATGCCACGCCCTGCCAATCTTGCCCCACTCCGGTATTTATCCCCCTCGCTAAATTCTAAAGTCCGGGGTAAAATACAAATGTAACAGAACATATCTAAGCACTCGTGGCCCGGTGGCCGGTCCACCGTCGAGGTCGTGGACGGTTGCTAAGGCGCTAAATATCTTTTCAGGTAACCCTACACCTATCCCGTTTAGGTACAGCTTAAATAGCTATACACATTTAGTTATAAACTAAACGGCTATACGCGTTTATTTACTAACTAAATAGCTATATATATTTAGGTATTGACATAAGAAAACTAAGCTTTACTTTTTTATTTATTTATTTACTTATTTATTTTTTTATTTTTTTTATTTTTTTATTTTATTATTTTTTCAATTTTTTTTAAAATTTTTTTTTTTTTTTTTTTTTTTTTTTTTTTTTTTTTTTTTTTTTTTTTTTTTT
>MAVT02001718.1:0-10407 GCA_001702395.2 Diaporthe helianthi
AGTACTTTTTGTATGTGTTAGAGGCGAGTTGCGTTTATTTTGCAGACCCACTGTATAATTGCCCGGACGGAAGCCTGTACCTTGTGCTGGCGTTAACGTTCACAATGCGAGCTTTCAGGGTCTTCGTCGATTGTTCACTTTGAAAAAAGGGTTTCTTCACAGTGTATACCTACCTAGGTAGGTAGAGCATCTACTGGAGGCTTAATAAATGTCTTGGATGAATCTGCAGTACCGCGCATAGGCGTGAAACAGCCCACAACGTCCACATTGACCTGAGGCGCTAAGCAGGTTTGCAGCAGGGCCTTGCCGCCATCCAGTCTGCAAGCTGCCGTCACAACCTCGAGTTTCTGAAAGCCCACAAACGAGTATTGTCGTTTGTTGGCTCATATTTCTCATGTCGATCGATCTCAACTGGGAGACCCTCACCACCGGCCCAGATGGCGAAGCGCTGGCCCACAGCATTCGTGACTTTGTCCACACCAAGTTCCAGTCTGTCCCGTTGCCTCGCTTCATCAAGTCCGTGACAGTCCACGACTTCGAGTTCGGCGCCACGCCGCCCGAGCTTGAGCTCAAGGACATCACGGACCCTCTCCCCGACTTCTACGAGGAGAACCTCGCCGCCGACGATGAGGATGACGACGATGATGACGACGATGACGACGACGAGCATCACGGGCAGCACTTCGATCACGACCTCGCAGGTGAGGGCACGGGCGTCCCTGAGGAACTCATGTTGGCGTCTGAGAAGAGGCGAAGGAACGGCCAGCAGGCGAGGCTGACGGCGATACCTCCGCACATCAGCACCGCCGGCTCGCCGGGCTCGCCGGTCCGGGGCGGGCCCCTGGGGCTGATGCAGGACTTGGGAAGTCCGTTCCTGGGCACTTCGACACCAGGCATACCGGGCGGGACGTCAAATCTCAGCTACTTCCACTCGCACCTCATGGGCGGGCCCTCGGGCACCCAGACGCCCCTGGCTGCGGTCGCGGGTGCCCATCTCGGCAACAACAATCACCACCACAACCATCGCTGGACGCCCGAAGCGGGTGGTACTAGTCCCCTGTCTACGACAAATACAGCACCGGTCCTGGAGAAAATGGGTAGACAGCGCTCCCTGGACGGTCGTGCATCGAGCCACAGCAGGAACCCCAGCCAAAGCTCGGGCTCCGGGCCCGACTCTCACAACACCATTAGTGGACTGACACCATTACGCCCGAGCAATACGGCCCTGCGAGAGAAGTCGAGCGTGTCTACTTTCGCGCCCACTTCCTCCGCAGGCACCTCGAGGCCGCCCACGCGGGACAACGCGAACGCATCCACGTCCATGCTCGCCGGCTCGGCAATTACAGAGGACGAGGAACAGCAGGACGAACAGGACCAGAAAGATCAGCGTCGGTACCGCGAACCGAGGATCGAGGACATCCAGGCTGTCTTCCGGATCAAGTACTCGGGCGACGTGAAGCTGTTGCTCACGGCGGATATCCTTCTCGACTATCCCATGCCAAGTTTCGTGGGTATCCCGCTACGGCTGAGCATCACGGGCCTGTCGTTCGACGGCGTCGGGGTCGTCGCCCACATCAGGAAGCGGGTGCACTTTTGTTTTCTCAGTCCTGAGGACGCGCTGGCTGCTGTTGGCAGCGACGGGACCGCACAGGTTGAAGATCCGCCCCAAGGCGCTGACCCGTCCAGCATTCGGCCAGGTAAGATGGGCGGCTTACTCCAAGAGATCAGGGTTGAAAGTGAAATCGGGCAGAGGGAGGGGGGCAAGCAAAGCCTCAAGAACGTGGGCAAGGTGGAGCGCTTCGTGCTGGAGCAGGTGCGGCGCATATTTGAGGAGGAATTCGTCTATCCCAGCTTCTGGACGTTTCTCGTATAGCAGTAGCAGTACTCGAGGGGAACTGAACAGAAAACAAAAAAAAATTCACAAAAGCAGCACCGAACGTCCGGCTCTCCCGCTCGTGGCTTGTCCTATGAAGACATCACTACCTAGGTACTCATGCCGGGATGAATGGCCGGCCCGCTTTATGTCAAAGTCGACTTGAATCCCTGATAAGCCGAGTTGATGTCCAGCTCCAGCTCCCTCGCCTGCGCCTCACTCAGCTCCTCTGTCGCTTTCATCTGGTTCAGCGTGATGAGCCAGTTCACGATCTTGCCCCTGTTCTCGAAATCCCTATCAGTCACCTTGTTCACCGACTGTATGACGTCCGTCAGGAGGGGGTGCAGCTGGTCCTTCGCCAGCAGGCCAAGTCGCAGCGCATCCAGGAATGTGATGAAGTCCTGCGTGGCCTCTAGGATAAGCGTGCCGCTCGTGTTACCGATGGGGACCGGTGCGGGTGCGACTTTTGAGGACGGCAATATAGCCGTGGACGGCATGCCGACTCGGATGCGCTCTGTTGCGCGCGGGACTTCGAGCTATCGTAGGCTGTCAGATCCATCTTTGGATTTGCCCCCTCTGCGGGAGTCCACATTGTGCGTGGAACATGAGGTAACTGGGAACTCACATCCCATTCGGCCTTGAAGTCCTCCAGCCCTACAAACGCCCTCGCAACAGCCTCATCGGCCAGGATCGAGTTGTATTGCTTCAGCGATCTCTCGCAGATGTCGGTATATTCTGCCTCGGGGATGGCATCCTTGAGAAATGCTTTTTCTAGCTCATCGAGAGTGATGATGATGCTGAAGATCTCGGCGAGCGAGTCCTGTAAGTCTCGCTCCGCGCGAGTGTCGGCGAGCTTCACATCCTGGACATGTTGTTAGGTGCGCGCTCACACAGTGCAACTTTGGGCAGACATGCCTCGTCCAGATTTATTGTTGCCGACAGCGCTGTGTTTGGGACGTAGCTGTGAGGTGTCGGCGCATAAGCTTGCCTAGGTATCATCTTATCGTCGAAAAGAGGTGATGAGATGTAAATGTCATGTTGACAGTGAGAAAGAGCCAACTTGATGCGCGCGGATGCTCATCCATCCGCTCAAGTGCCCCTCCAGGCTTCGACAACGACGCCGAGAATAAGCCCAGAGACCCGGCTTTACGCGTTGGATGGACCCGAGCACAGGGTTAGGAGCCAGCACTGACTGGGGTGGGCTGCAGTGGTGGTTCCGACTGATAACGATAAGCTTGGAAATTTTCTGGGAATTATGGTCGCATTCCCTCGCATTAGGAACTTTTTTGACAGACACACCAAAGCTAGCCTCCAAACTTGCGCTTCTCGTTGCCATTTGAGCACGTTCGCCCGCAAAAATGGCACCCACAAAGAAGAACGCAAAGGCGACCAGAAAGTTCGAAAAGAAGCATCTCAAAGGTGTCCTGGACAAGCGCAAGGAGGAATCAAAGGTCAAGAAGCGAGTCCTGGCAAAGAACAAGAAGCAATCGAAGCACTCAAAGGATGATGAATTCTTCAAGGGCCCCAAGGATGCGTCCAAACAGCCCAGCGACAAGAAGAAGCCAGGCGCAAGTGTCAGTAGCATGAGCGTCGACGACTTCTTCAGCGGCGGCTTCGAGATTCTCGACAAGGGCAAGGACACCAAGAACGCTGGCAAGAAGCTGGGCAAGAGGAAGCGAGATGGCCAGGAATCGGAGGACTCAGACGAAGACCACAGTGGTGCTGATGCACCGGAATCCGCTGATGATAGCGAATACGAATCAGGCCAAGAGAACGTCGGAATTGGCAGAGAGGATATGGACGCGTTGGCCAAGGACGACCCAGAATTCTACAAATACCTGCAGGAAAACGACCCTGAAGCGCTCGAATTCGACGAAAATGTGGACATGGCCGAGATTGACGAGCTGAGCTCAGGGGAAGACGAGGACCGACCAAAGAAGAAGCAGAAGAAAGGCAAGAAAGCGACTGACGGGGAGTCAGACGACGAGTTCTCAACACGCAACGAGCTTACAAAGGTGATGATCGCAAGATGGAAAGCCTCAATAGAAGAGTCGAACTCCCTCAGGGCGGCGAGACAAGTTGTTTTGGCTTTTCGAAGTGCTGCGCATCTCAACGAGGACGAAGAAGAGAACACGCAAAAGTACTCCATCACGAGCCCGGAGGTCTACCACGACATCCTCATCGTTGCGCTGAAGCAGATACCAGACGTCTTGCAACACCACGTGCCTGTCAAGGAGACGGCAAGTGGTAAGGTCTTTGTGCCAACCGACTCGAAGAAGTTCAAAACCCTCGCGATACTTGTCAAGAGCTACACAGCATCAGTTCTTCACCTTCTTGGAACACTCTCTGATGATGCCACACTCAAACTTACACTCTCCGCCCTGACGCCATTACTGCCCTACCTGCTGTCTTTGCGCAAGGTCTTGAAGAATCTCATCAAGACTGTAGTGCACTTTTGGTCACAGTCTTCCAGCAGTGACGCCACCAGAATCACGGCATTCCTGGTACTAAGAAGGCTCGTTGTTATTGGGGACAAGGGCATTCGGGAAGCTGTTCTCAAGGTCGCCTACCAGGGCCTGATCCAGGGCAGCCGGTCGACAAACCCCAACACCATCCAAGGCATCAACCTGATGAAAAACTCTGCCGCTGAGCTCTGGGGCATCGACCAGAGTATCGGCTACACAACCGCATTCACCTTCATCCGCCAGCTCGCCATTCACCTGCGGAACAGCATTACACACAACCAGAACGAGTCATACAAGGCCGTCTACAACTGGCAGTATGTGCACTCGCTAGACTTCTGGTCCTGCGTGCTGGCCGAGCACTGCAGTATGCTGAAGGAAGCCGAGCATGGGAAGGAGAGCCAGCTGAAGCTACTCATCTACCCGCTCGTCCAAGTCACACTCGGCGCCATGCGCTTGATCCCCACAGCGACCTACTTTCCCCTGCGTTTCCAGCTTGTCCGCTCCCTCCTGCGGCTGTCCCGTGCGACGGGCACATACATCCCGCTGGCTTCAGCCCTGATCGAGGTCTTGAATTCTGCTGAGATGAAGAAGCCACCAAAAGCTACGACCCTGAAGGCGCTGGACTTCAGCGTCCAGTACAAGGCACCCAAGTCCTACATGCGCACTCGTGTCTACCAGGACGGTGTTGGCGAGCAGGTTGTCGAACTATTCTGCGAGTACTTTGCGATCTGGTCCACCAACATTGCCTTCCCGGAGTTTGCTCTGCCTGTCGTGGTCATGCTCAAGCGATGGAGCAAGGAGGCTAGAGGAAACAAGAGGGGTAGCAGCGGCAACAAGAACTCCAAGCTTGTTTCGCAGATTTACCTATTGGTGCAGAAGCTGGAAGCGAACGCCAAGTTTATCGAGGAGAAGCGGTCCAAGATCGACTTTGCTCCCAAGAACAGGACGCAGGTGGACAAGTTCCTCAGCGGATTCGATTGGGAGAAGACACCCGTAGGAGCGTTTGCGATGGGCCAGAGGAAGCAGAGAGAAGAAAGGCGGAAAATGCTGGACGAGGCACGCAAGGAGGACGACAGGAAGAGGAAAGCGGAGGAGCAGAAGAAGATCGAGGGAAGTGATGATGATGACGAGGATGAGGAGGGAGCCGGGAGTGATGGAAGCGAAGGCATCGAGGACAGCGAGGGATCCGGAGAGGATGAGCTCGAGGATGAGCTGTCCGAGGGCGAAGATGAGTCCGTGGACGAGGGTGAGGACGAGTCTGAGTGATTTCAAATTGGACCGGTCCTGTACTGCCGCAGATCGCACGGCGAGAGTGTCTTCTAGTCAGGAGGGGGCTTAGCGCTACACATCCGTCGAGCTCAATACCCATTCTATTTTATATTGTAGGCAGGTTAGCGAAACAAGATCATGGTAAGCAGCGAATCTAGGAACCTTGGGCCACATGGGAAATTTCCCGCAAAACATCTCACCATGCCAACTGTCGAGTATGTCACTAATGAGTACCTGCTCAGTCGTGAGGTGTAAAGGATCGAAATTACAGCATTCCACAGGGTATACATAGACACAGATTCCATCCTACCTACACTAGACAACACACCACTGTGGTCTTTTCAGTGTCGAGACACTTTGACAGCATTCTAGGACCGGTGATGGGCTGAAACCACCACCACACCTTCGAAATTAACAATATGTTATGGCAAATTCTTATGGCTGAATTACTTCCCCTCGGGCTATCTATATGATCAGCTTCTGCAGGAGCTTCCTTGATAGAAAGTTATCTTGTAGGAGGATGTCCACTGTCCAGTAAGAGTTGGGGTGAGGGTACCGTAGCCATACCCAAGCAGAGCTCGTAGTAATGTAATTTACCATACAAACTCATTTTTCTCCAGGATGTGGAATTTCATCGTTAATTAAAGTCTTTCCAAGAAAGACTATTGATGATTCGACGCCATCACTGGCAGGCTTCATTCGCGGGGACAAGGGGCCATTCGGAGGATGGTACTGTGTATACGTGCCTCGCCTCAGCACCTAGTTGCACCCTAGGGAACATAATCGGAGTCAGAGTCGGGGGGAGGTTCCGCGCCGTTGCCATGGTCTTCGACTTCGTCGTAGTAGTCATCGCCCTCCTCGTCCTCATCCTCCTCAAACTCCCTGTCCTCGTCCTCCTCGTCCATGCGGGCCTCGGAGCGGGTACGCTTCCTGGCCTGCTGCTGGCCCTGCGAGGCGGAAGCGCCAGGAACAGCAGAAGCAGCCTCAGCAGCAGCCTCAGAACCAGCCTCAGAACCAGCCTCAGAACCAGCCTCCTGTGCCATCTTGAGCCTCATCTTCTCACCCCTGGCAAGCCTTGCGTAATGGTATGCAGAAATTTCATTCTTTTTCAACCATTTCGTCTTGGACATGCCTGAGTGCGAATCAGCCGAGGGCTGAAACGGCGGGACGGGGCCGGCCCAGGACGAGGCCGAGCAGCTGGTGGCCTGTTTTGCTCAGGTCGAAGGATCGGCTGTGAAGATCCCGAGCTGCTGCTGCCCGCAGGGCCAGCACCACTCTGGCTTGCCGTAGATTCACCGCAGTTGGCCGTCGCTCTTGTGTCAAGCGCCAACGGACCAAGACCTCGCTGCTCGAGCTCCAAGTCCTACTCGGTAAGCGTCGGAGGAAGGTTGGCCGTCGGAATTCGCAAAACAGAGGCAGGATTTGTTGCGTGTGCCTGAGTGGTAATATCGGGATTGTTCTCGGCGTGCATGCCAGGTGGTGCTGCCAGGATCCCACCATACCGTTCCGTGACCGCAGTTGGGAATCTGGGTTCCCGTGCTGCAGCTGCACCAAACACGTGAGCACGAGGCTGGGGCTCACGATCAGTGGCTGGGGCAGTATTTGGCTGTGGGTCGATGCGTAGCATCTCGTCAGTTGTACAGGCAACTGGTCTAAATAGATGAGAGCGAGCCTGGGCCTGAAGATGAACCGGATGGTACCTAGGCGTTTGCTGAGCCCCACACCGTGGAAGGTAGGTTGCACCCTGTAAGTAGCCCCTCCAGAGGGGAATATGGCGCGGTCTTAGTTGTAGCATCCCTGTGGCAGCCCTTGGATCATTGAGAGGGTCTATAAGTAACTGCCCATAGCCTGGGGGGCTTGGTCGCCTAGGCGCTGACACAGGTGGAATAGTCTGCCGTGTAGTAGGAGCTGAAGCTGGAGCTGGAGCTGGAGCTGGAGAGGGAGCTGGAGAGGGAGAGGGAGCTGGAGAGGGAGAGGGAGCAGGAGTGTGAGTGGACTCTTGAGGGTGATCATCCTCTCGCAAGGTAGTTTCAGTGGGGATCACCACTGATCTCTCCTCGTCATCAGATGCCCCCGCGGCGGTGCTGGAGGCACATATATTAGCAACATGCATCTGTATTTAGAGATTGTCTGAATCAAGAGTTAATATAAATGTTGTGAAGAGACTCACATGCTACGAGCAACGCCCATATTCTGATTATTGTTATAATGGGCCATGCTACTGGTGGGGGTATGAAAACTGGAGATGATATCAGCAAGCGCCCACATGTTTGTTGGTGACTGTCCACAATTTGTTGACAAACTCACTTGTTCAGATCAAGGTTCACGTCAAGCTCTGAGTAAGCGCCACTGTATCGGCCTGAAGCGTCACCAGTTTGGGGAAAGAAGATATTGTATCTGTGAAACTATTTTAGTGGTCTGATTGATTACCTGGGAGCCTGTTGAGGTTGATGGGATCTATTCTGGAGGATGGGTAGATAGAAGAAAAAGAACCTACCTGGAGACATGCTCATCCCTCCAATTTCAACCACCCCTCAAAGGGAAGATATTCCAGGGTGAGGAACCCATGTAGAGCACAGACAAAAGCAAAGTATATGTTTGTGTGGTTTGTTGTTTCTTTGTGTTGTTTGCTGGTATTGCCTTGTGTGTTGATTTTGATGGGTGCTCCAAAAGGTGCTTAGGAGGCTGTGGTGGAAGAAAGGAAGCTGGACCAAAATAGAGACAGATGAGATAGCCTGAGTTTGAAAAGGCAGCAGGGTGGATCCAGTCACTTGAGCAACCAAAGGCACGGACCAGGGCAGTACCAAAGTAGAGCAAACGGCCACTGAATTTCTGATGGCGCCATTTGATAATACTAGTTCTTAAGTACCTAGGTAGACAAGAAATACCTAGGTACCTTGTTTGGCCTCCCAGGACATGCATCAAATCGTGCGCAACGGTTGCACAATGTTCATCTGCTTCTGACTCTAGCTTCAATATGACTTTGACATAATATCCATGGATGACAAGAACAATCGATTTGACAGGCAATTCATTTGTTGCATTATTGTTCTTCTTCAAGAGTTATACTCTCCCTCTCTGACTATAATGTTATGTTACTTATCCCCTACGCTTTTGTAATTCTTATTACTTTTGGGCAAGCTGAGCAGCTAAAGTTGGAGTTGTGTTGTAAGCACTTCTAAACCTTGGGAAGTCATCAGCACATCTGCTAATTGTGGCGGTATGCTTATGCTATATGTACTGACGATTTCCAATCTCTGTTGGAGATCCTACCAAGGTAGTCTTTACCTAGGCAGCACAGCTGTTTTGTTAGCAGCAAAGCAGCTTATATCACTAGGTACCTGATCATTGTAGTAGATACAGATACGTCTGCACTGCTAGGTCCTGACACCTGGTGGAAGGGTTTAACTTTGAGGCCTTGTGTATGAATTTAGCTGCTTGTTGGTGAAGCATAATCATTATCTCACAACACAAACTAATGAATCCAATCTCATGTACTATTTCATTAACAGACACATAATAAGTTTCAAAAACCCTTCATTTCCAAGAACTGTTAAATAATTCTATTATAAACAAAATGGACAAATATGGAACCTGTAGACACTACAAACTGTTGACACAGATGTTAGGGCCCTGGCCAAACACAGACAAACATTAGCTGCTGGCAGGGCACAGATCCATCAACAGTGTAGTCATCAAACACGACTTGACCAGAGACCAGATCCTTCTATAGGTTTTTTGTTGAGAACGGCATCATCCCCCCCCCCCCCACACACACAGATCTGTAGAGCTTACATACAATCTCCAATGGGTTCTTGCCAGAGACTTCCCAAGGGTTGCTCAGATAAGGACTAAACGTCATCATTGACAACACCCAGCTGCACCTACCAACAGACGCTCGACCCAGGAACTGCTCTAGCACAGATTCACGGCTATGACAACGCTCATGTTGAGTGTGTGCTGTTGATTTCAGACATTGGCCTACTATACCTAGGAGAGCTTGCTTAAGAGAGTGGCAATGACAAGCCAACGGACCAGCATAGATGCTGAATCAAGGGATTTTAGTGCCTAGGTTAGCAATATTGGTGTATTGGCTTCTTAATTCAAGAAATAGACACTTGAGCATTATAACCGTCTACTATATCTAGTATATCTAGCATAGTATAGTGTATTTAAATAAAGCTACTATACCTATTAAATTAAAGGTACTTTAAAAGCCTTTTACATTTTACTAGAAAGTATAATAAGTGTAGCATAGTAGGTATAAGTAGTAGCTACTATAAGCTTTAGAAATAAAGAATAAAGGGGGTAATAATTAGTTTTATACCTTTATTATATTTAGTAGTATTTATTCCTTAAACCTTCCACTAGAAATTATACTTAAGATATATACTTTACTATTATTTTAATTCCTTTCTTTATATTACTTATAATATTACTTTAAGAAGTTTAAGTATAATTTAATAAAAAAAGCCCTACAGTTATAAAAGTTAAACGTTTACTTATAAGAATAGTTAAAGCTTTTTTATAATACTTAAATACCCCTTAAATACCAATTAAAAGATTTTAAGCTTATTAATATTATTACATTTAAATAAGCTATAACTTATAGTAATATAATAACTAGATAATACGGTTTAAATAAATTTATATCTTATAGCTATAATATTTCTATTATAACTATATAATTGTTATTAATACTTTAAACTATATAAATAAAAATATTTAAAGTTAATATAATACTTATATTAGAGTTGTAATAGTATATC
Organism: Diaporthe helianthi; assembly: GCA_001702395.2. NCBI lineage: Eukaryota > Fungi > Ascomycota > Sordariomycetes > Diaporthales > Diaporthaceae > Diaporthe > Diaporthe helianthi. The sequence continues at coordinate 10,377 of MAVT02001718.1, forward strand.
TATATATTTGTAATAGGATATATAAATATAT
>MAVT02001719.1:0-10399 GCA_001702395.2 Diaporthe helianthi
GGTCTAGATATACTTAGTCTATCTTAAATATAAGGGTTGAGATTTTAAAGTGTCCCAAGACTTTTTCGGCCCCACTGTATCACGCAAAGGGGGTGTCGTTCCTATTCTTCAAAGATAACGACCCGAGACGGCCCCAGCTTGGCGTGTCGACCTGACTCAGCCCTCGAGATGCTTCGGAGTTAACAAGAATGACGAGCTTCAACGTTCTCTTCCAGGAACTGAGCCCGACACTGAGCAGTCGGTGCGGACTCCGGGCTGCAGGGTATCTCCTGAAATTACCCGTCTCCGCGACCGATCCGAGCCGCCACTTTCGGGGGCCCTCATCTTCGTTCGGCCCCGTCCAGCCAAGTCCAGCCATTATCACCGCATCAAGATTCCCAAGTGAAGTAGGGTTTCTTCTTTTACTTTTCTTCATTGTCCGCAACCCGCAAAGAGGCCGGTAAGGGTTAGGTAGGTAGGTTAGGAAAAGGGGATGGTGGGTGCAGGCGACTGGGGGCAAGGGATATATGTGCTTCCGTTGTTTCCGCGCAAAGTTCATTATGACAACAATGTCCTTCCTCCTTCCTTGCTTGCAGTTCCCTCTCCAACGCTGTTGCGCACGCATGGGCAAACGTGCTATCTTGCGACCTCCACTCATAGTTCCCTACAGGCTTTGGCAACAGCCCGAAGAACGCAGTGCCCGCGCCGCTGCAAGCCAATACGGCACATGATACATGACTCCTTGCAATACAGACACCTGACCATCAAATGCAGTTGCTCTCCTCTCTCTTTCTCTCTTCTAATCCTGGGAAACCGCTCCAGAGTCGTTGAAAATCGCCCATAGACTCCATCCGTCGTTCGCGTGACATTGTTCAAGTGGTATCGTCGAGGTGGGGGGCTGCATGGCCGCCCGTCACAGTGGCACTGCGCTGTGGCCTTGTGACGGCAGCTCACACAGCCAGAGTATAATGGCCTTCCCGGGCTGCTAGCGAATGGGCACACGCTAGGTCTCCTTCTTCGCAGCGGCCTGGGAATCCTTCTCCCCATCCTTCGCGGCCTCGGAGCTGGAGCTGGAGCTGGCCTCCTTGGCGCTGCCGCTTCCGCTCGCCTTCTTGTTGAGGTCGAATTTGGGGTCGAGCTTCTCGGGGGTGATGGGGCTGCCTACGACCTCGTGGCCGTTCTCATCGGCGGATGTGGACTGCTTGGACACCTGGCTTGCCAGGTCCTTGTCCTCTTCAGAGTTGTCGAACATCTCGGTATCGTCTGAGTCGGTCAGCACTTCCGTGCCATCGCCGAGGAAGATAATTCGGCCACGGTAGCCGCCAATGCCAAAAGACTTGCCCTTGTTAGAAGACTCGTTATCGTAGTCATTGCCACTGTCATTGTCATCAAAGTTGTGGTGGACACCAGGGCCCCTGAACTCGGCTGGTGGAACCGGGCGTGAGCGTCAGTACAGAGCTCATCAAGGCGTCGGGTGTGTCACCGCAGGCATAACAGGGTGCGGGACTCGTGCTGCCCATGGCAGTTACGTACCGTACTCGGGGGGAGCGCAGGGTCCATCGCCATTAGCGACACGCTTGGCGACCTCCTCGTACCACTCCTCCTTGGTGCGGCCCCGCAGGAGACCAATTATGATCATGGTCATGTTGTCGCATCCGACACCGCCGGTCTCCGAGTTGGAGGCCAGGCAGTTGTCCATCATGTTCTCACAGATCTTGTCCAGGTCTTGCTTGGCAGCGATGCCACGGCGCACAAACTCGGTAACGGCTTGGGAGGACTGGCAATCCCAGATACCTGTAGGTGGTGACGCACGTCAGTATGCATGACCAGGGTGCGACAGATGCAAGCAATAAGGAGGGCCCCAGCGTACCGTCACAAGCGATCACCAGGAACTCGTCGTCGTCAGAGAGATCGTGTACCACAACGTCCGGGTATGCGGTCACGATCTGTTGCTCGGGAGCAAGCTCGGCGCTCTTCTTGAATTCGAAATCGCCGATCGCTCTGGACAGGGCGAGGTTGCCGTTCACCCGTCCAAAGTCGACGAAGCCACCAGCGGCGGTGATTCGCGCCTTCTCGCCTGCGAACACGAAAAAAAGTCAGGAAATCATGTTCGTTTGCGGCGCGGCGCGGTGAGCGGTCAAGAGTCTAGCATACCTTCATTTTGGGGCTTGTGGTCGAAGGAGAGCGGCTTCGCGCGGCCCTTGACGCCCAGGACACTTCTGGAATCACCGGCATTGGCCTGTGGCGCACGTCAGTTGAGCTTCAGAGTTTCTCGGCGGGGTCTCGGGGAATATGAGGCGGGGGGCTACAAACAACGTAGATCTTGTCGTCGGTAAGAAGACCGACACAGGCTGTGCAGCCAGAAACTTCCTCCTCATATTTGGGGTCTGCTCCAGGGAAAGCAAAACGCTATTTGTCAGCCCACGTGCGCCCGTGCTGCGGAGGGGGAAAGGGAGAACTCAAAGACGAGCCCGTACCGTTGAGTATTGCGCGATCGGTGGCAAGGAAGCCGTCCTTGAGCGCCTGCTCATAGTTGCCCGCCTTGAACGTATCCTGCTTTGCGATGATGTTGTGGATGTTCTCGCCTGTGAAGAGGGCGACCTTGTCACCGCCGTGGCCATCAAAAACGCCGAAGAAGGAGAGCTGTTGGGGGTGGTTCTTGGAGGTTTCGGCGCTGTTGGCGAGGAGATCTAGGACGGTGGTGTGGGCATCCTCCATGCTGATGCGCCAGCCTTGCATGGCAGAGACGCCATATATGAGCCTCTTGTCCTGGCCATTTTCGGATGTCTAGAGAAGGACGAAGGGGTCATGTCAGCAAGGCGCGAGAGTCAGGAAATGGCCTGGAAGAGGGGGAGCCGGGGCAGAACAGGACGAGAGAGCATCGTGGGATAGGAGTCGATCGGGACTGAGGATTTTCCAAGCAAGCCGACGTGTCGGCCAGATGAGGTTGTCGCCCCGAAAACAGCATCGTCACAGCAAGGAGTACCATGACAAATGCCACGGCGGCTAAACTGGAGCTTCGCGATCGCCGACCACCGGCCCATCCTGGCAGGCAGACAGACAGACGAACAGACAGGGCAGTAGCAGGACTGCACCGCACTGGACTGAATGGTGTGTTTATCCGACGGCATCGAAATCGGGAAATGGAAACTGGGACCGAAGGATTGGGATCGACTGGTTTTTGGGAGGGCGCGAAACTGACCTTCTCGACAACGGGCTCACTGAGAGTCTGACCCATGGCGCAAGAGACGATTGTGGGCGAGTACAGGACTGGCCGGTGGGTAGGGGAGAGGAAGAGGGCGGAGGAGGGTGGTGGTAGTGGTGGTGGTAGTGGTAGTGGTGGTGTTGATGTTGGATGTTTGAGGCAAAGCAACCAGGCTAGGGCGGGCGGAGGCAGGAGGCAGAAGGTGGAGGATGAGTGGAGGGGGGGGGGTGTGCGGAGGAGGGGCGAAAATAGCTAGGCAGGGTACTACAGGCCAGGGCAGCTCAGCTCAGGGCAAAAAAAGACAAGGCAAGGCAAAGTTGAGGTTGAGGTTGGTTGGTCTAGAGTACCTTGGTAGGTGTTTTTTGGAGGTAGCCAGCAAAGAGGCTACGGCGGGGTACAGGGAAGAGGGAGGGATGCAGGTGGATTGGCAATTGCGAGATGGGAAAATGGGATTGTGAAGAGTTGATAGTGACCAAACGCCCAAAGTCAGAGTTTTCCTCTCTGCCGTCAGATTAGGCCACAGCAGAAGAGACCAGAAGAGTGAGGGGCTGCCCTACTGTACTCCGTACGTACCCTCCCTACTCCCGTACTAGCCAAGCAGCCTTAGCCTCGACCGAACACAACCTTGGAAGGTCAAGGACAGACAGACAGAAACAAGCAACAATGGCAATGACGTTAGGGGCAACTTGGGCAAAGCAGCCAGGTGCCACAGGTGGTCTAGGCGGTTAAACTCCAGACCTAAGCTCACCTGTAGTCTCTCGTCACAGCACGGCAGAGCGGGGTACCTGGCCCCTGGGGCAGCTGGTAATACCACCTAAATACAGCAGGGCTCGGGGCTCAGGGCCCAGGACCAGGACCGAGGGAGGGAGGGAGCTATGGTCACCCAGCATCTTGCACTGACTGGCCCGTGCTCCCGAACCCGACAGCAAGTGTGGGGCTGCTGGGGCTGGACCCTTGGCCATTTCCTTCCTCCCTTCCTTCTTGCGTGCTTGTGCTCGCATGCGGCAGCATCAGAGTGAAATGACGTATTGGTGCCATCAACCTGTTTTATTAACTAATGTACATACTGCACTCTAGTGCTGCACTCTACTGCATTTGGCAGACGGGCACATGATACGTGATAGCTTGCTCTTTCCTCACCTCAGCAAATCATTTGAGGGATTATTCACCCATTTGCAAAATTCCAGCATGTACCTAGGTTTGCATGCCATGCAAATCTACCTAGGTCAATATCCCAGATGTTGTCATTCTTGTATCATTCAAAAGCCCGTTGATGCAGCTCTATGTAATACTATTTGGCCCTCTCATGTCTACTTAAGCATACTTTAATGTTAATGTAGATCAGATGAGGTTCATGTCCTACTTGCACACTCGAGGTGTGAAACACGTTGTCGACTGTAACAGCGATCCATGTGGGGGTGGGTCGGCCAATTGCTCCGGATCGTCACCGCCATCGGCAGCGTACCTCGGCGCAGACTCGGAACACTGCTAGACAACAATGACTACCTGACACAGGCACGACATGCAGTACCACCCACATCAAAGACCTTGTTGGAGATTCAGACGTCCCATATTTCAGGATATTTCAGGACCCTTCCTTCAACTCTCGTTTCGTAACACCCGCCAGATAAATACCCATCGTCTTGCGCCGGGCCTCGTCGCCGTCCAAGTCGTTGCTGTCAGTCCGACTCAGTCGCGAATCCTTTTCTTCACCCACTAGCTCATAGTAGCCAGGATGGGCGAAAAGGAGACCCCAAACCCCATGGAGGGACTGCCAGACCCTCCCGCCGCCTCCGTGAAGACCCTCGCCGTCACCGGCATCATGGTCGACCTCTACGGCCTCGACGAGCTGCCCTCCAACCTCACCCATGTCTCGGTTCTCTGGTTGCACAACCCTCGTCTGGGCACCAAGGCGAGGATGGCACCCATGGCCCACCGTGCTGTGAGCGAATACAACGCAATCAGGCAGACCTCAAGCACACGAGGCCTGATTGCTGCTGCTTTTGGTGAGCACTACCTGCAGTCTCTATGGGCCATAGTCTTTCTTACATTGGCTAGATCAGTTCCTGACCTGACCTAGCTGACGGAATGACTGACTGACTTGAACCATCCAGACCAGCGCAACCACGGCACCCGCGAGGTTTATCCCCTCGCCAACCAGTCATGGAACAAGGGAAACGCAAATCACGCTCAGGACATGGTGGGCATCATCTCAGGCACCGTGGTCGACACCAGCCTTCTGATAGATGCCCTGCCGGCCTACCTCTTCCTCGAGTCGTGCCCCTCCCCTCCAGTGTTCGACCAGCACATCTGCCTGGGCGTCTCGCTCGGCGGCCACTCGACCTGGCAGGCCCTCTTCACCGAGCCCCGCATCACCGCCGGCGTCAGCATCATCGGCTGCCCGGACTTCCAGCTGCTGATGAAGGACCGCGCCCGCCTCTCCAAGCTGCCCACCTACGACAAGTCCACCGGCGGCTCTGGTTTCCTCGGCAGCCGCGACTTCCCACCCGGCCTAGTCGCCCAGTGCGCCCGCTTCGACCCAAAGGGGATCCTCTTCGGGACCGACGAGGTGGTCGAGTCACCCTCCGAGGCGGAGCAGGCCCGGCTAAGGCCCATCCTCGACGCCCACGTCAAGGGCAAGAAGCTTCTAATGTGTACTAGCGGGGACGACAAGCTCGTCCCGTGGCGGTGCTCCGAGCCTTTTACCAAGTTCTTCATCGGCTGCGCCGACGGGTGGTACAAGGACTCCGGCCTGGTTGCCGACAACAGGGTGTACGCAGGCGTGGGCCACGAGTGTAGTTCCGAAATGGTTGTTGATGCCGTACGCTTTGTTTGTGAGGTGGTGCAGAGTGCGGGCAACCAGGGCCCGGCCGTGTCAAGATTCTAAGAGCCCTGGAATCTTTGGCAGGCACAACGGGTGCAGCCTTGGGTCCACTCACGATGTGTTGTCTGAATCTTAAGGATTGCTAGACCGAGTAGTGTGTCTTCTAAGCCAGTTTCCTGAAGTCCGACCTCATATAAAGAGATTAGACACTCGGTGCAAAAATGACTACATCTGCTATTCTAAGCCAGTTTTTTTTTTTTTTTGCTTAGCCTTATGATTCAACGCCTTCAGACCGTCCAAACGCTCGGTGATTATTTGAGACCGGGCTATATTTCACTTTGACGTACGGAGTTTACCGGGTAAACATACGAAACCATGAAAATAGAGAATACCAGCACTTGAGGGGCCACGACACACAACATTGAAGCCATCGAGACACACCTACTTGCAAGGGTTACACATGTTATAGGGCTCTATTGTTAGATAAATACACGCTTCCCAAACTCAAACAATAGAGCATAGGAAGCCAGACAATTTGCTCTATTCAACGAGTTGACGTCTACAGGTGCCCTGCTCGGATTCGTGACACCCTCTCTAGTGCCCATTAAAGCACAATAGTATAGGGGGAGAGTGATAGTAGGGACGAAAGATTTCCTACCTATATAAGATAATATCCATTTATAACAACTGTTTAGACACTTCGTGGCTGTACCACCTCTCCACATGTACCTACGTCCACTTTGCGTTCGCGATTCGGGAGGTTTAGCCTATTACCTAGGTATGTAAACAACTTTAGATAAGCAGTTCAATCGTGAATTTTTCTTGTCGTTTAGCCCCAGGGCGAAATAGGGCAGGATATTCTCAAAATACATTTGTGTCCTAGGCTTCCCAGTGGTCTCGTGAACAAGATCCAAATATTGTCTACAGGTTATCACAGTACTAGTAGGTAAGTCGAGGTTGTAAACTTATTATTGTATAAAGGAGGAAAGACTATAAACCTATAGGCTAGTAGCGAAGCTATAGCGTTTATATATAGTAAGCCCTAGTACTTAGTAGGTATTATAATAGTACCCTTTATTTAAATTATAGTTATCCCTAACTATAATATAATAGTATTCCTTTAGGTTTATATACTTTTACTTATTAATAAAAGTAGAAGTTTATACTTAGCGCTAGGTAATTATACTAGTAACGTATTAGTAAGCTATACTTATACTCTATATAGGCTATTATATCTTATTAATAAATACTTACCCCTATTATAGCTATATTATACTAGTATTCCTTTACTACTTTCCTTCCTCTTCTTTACTATATTGTTACTACTTTACTTATATTTTCTTAAGTTATTATTACTCCTAATCCTCTAACCTCTACCTTTATACTACTAATTATTTAAATACCCCTATATTATTATTAAAAAGCTAATATTATAGCCCTTATATAGTTATATTTTATTAGCTCTATTAAGTCCTTAGTTACTAAAGAAAAGTTTTATAAGTAGTACTTATATACTACGCTAAAATAGTAAAAAAAAGCCTATAAAAAGGGATACTTTATTTAGCTCTTAATCTACTATTATCCTATTAGTAGCTTAGTTCTATATAGCTAGTATAAAGACTATAAAAATATATATAAAGCTATAAGTTATATAACTAGGGCTAAGGTATAATACTACTAATAAAACGCCTTTTAAGTACCTACTTTTATACCTAAAGATACTAAGGATTTTACTAAACTTATAGACTAGGGAAAATATACCTTTTATCCTTTAAAGTAAGCTAACTTTAATAATAACTACTTTAATAATATAAACGCTATTAAGCTACTAATAGTTAGGGGTAACTATAAGTATATAATAAAGGTAGCTCTTAAGTATATAATTTAAGCTAGCTAGGCCCTTATAAAAGTATTCCTTACTATATATAATATTTAGCGTTGCTACTATAGCTTAGTAACCTTAAAGAAGAACTATAAGGTAAGTGAATTGCTTTAGTAATGCTATTGTTCTATTAGCTATTACTAATATGTTTAGATAGATGTCTTTAATACCTATATTATATAGTAATATCTCTTTATTACCTAGATAGTTAGCCCTTACTCTTTTAGAGCTACTACTATAGCTAATATAGTAGTAGACTAGCGGTTTACTTAGTATATAAGTTTATTATAATTAAAGAGCTAGCGTTATAGTAGCGTTAATATATTATAGCTATACCTAGATAATAGTAATATTAAATACTATAAGTAAACTATTACTAAGAAGTACTATACCAGCTTAACCTAGGCTATATAGTACTATATATACTATAGTACTATATTAAATAATAGTTTATAATATACTAATAGAATATAGGTATTTTAATAGCTAATCTATAATAATAGGGTAGGACTTTAATAATAAGTATAATAATAATAATAATAATAAAGGGCTTTAGAAGGGTAAAGTATCTAATAAAATATAGAAAGAGGAGATTATAGCTTTTTTATTTACTATCCTTTAGTAAGGGTATAGTATTTTAAAGGTGTTTTACTACTATTATATAGTTTTCTAACTCTTAAAAATACTTTTTATAGTCTTCTATATTTTTAAGTATTTTTATATACTAGCCTTTTACTAGTAATTTTAATTTAAACTAATTTTACTTAGCTCCCCTTTCACTATATAAATAGTAGTGTTTTATTATTCCTATCTTTTAATCTAGCTAGACCTACTAGTTAAATAGGCTAGGCTTACTAGGGTTTTTATTATAAAACTTAGTAATATCCTTATTATAGCCTTCTAGGTTTATTATAAGCTACTAGGATAGTTTATATAGTTATAGCTACTTAACTTTATACTCTAAGTTACTATTTTATAAGTAAGAGTTAAGTATCTTCTTAAAAAACTAATACTCTAGTTTATCTTATCCTAGGTCTATAATAAGAGCTTTAGTATTCTATAGGTAGTATTTTTTATTAATAAGTTCCTAACTAGGTAATTTACTCTTATACTACTAAATAAGAGAAATATAAAAAACTAGAAACCTAGTATAATATACTAGCTATTCTATAGTAATAGCCTACTAATATACCTTTAATACCTTAAAAAAGTTATTTTACTTTATAGTTAGTTTCTTATTAGGTTAGCTATAGTTTATACACTATATATTAACCTAAACTAGGTCCCTTATTACTAGTATATTAATATCTAAGTAATAAGTATTAGCTTATATATAAACTTGTTCCTACATAGAGGCTAATATTAAGTAGATATAGTCATATATAGTTACTATTCTATTAATAGTAGTACTAGTAAAGTAGAACTCCTCTTACTAAGTAGCTATTTAAGGTATTATAGCTAGGTATTTAGGCTCTATTCCTATAGTAAGGTTCTATCTATAATTAGTAAAAAAGGGGGAAACTCTTATTAACTTAAATACTTAGTTATTAGCTATAAATTCTACTATAAGAAGCTAGTCTACCTAGTTATCTTAGAAAAATAAGTAGTAGCTATATAAGTACTACTCTATATATAAGTTAATAATCTTTATCTACCTATTAATCTAGGGGTAATATACTATTAATATATAAAGGGAAATACTAAGGTAGTAGCTTAGCTTTTACTAGAATACTAAAATAAACTATAAGCCTTTATTAGATATAATAGTCTCTAGTAAGCTATAGAGCTAAATTACTACTAAGATAAAGGTATTTATAACTATTTATACCTTAGTATCCTAAATAAATATAAAATAGTATATCTTAGAAAGGTAGTTTACGACTACTATAATTATCTTATAAGTAATACTATCCTATTTATAAAGTAGTAAAGGGCTAATAAAGTTAACTAAGATATTATACTAAAGTTAGTAGGGGACTAAGAGTAGCTAGAGTAAGCCTTATATAACTTATCTTAATACCTTAGAAGAGTAATAAAGGAAGTAACCCTAGATAAAAATAATAGTATTCTATAATATATTTAGCTAGAAGTATACCTAGTAAAGTAGGTTATAGGTTTTAGTATAGCTAAGGTACCCCCTAGGTATAAAGCTATAAGTATAGTAGATAATTTATAGGTAAAGCTAGTTATTTAAAGGTATAAAAAGCTTATCCTTAGTATAGATATACCCCTAGATCTCTATATAGTCTACCTTAGTAATACTTAGTATCTACTAAATAGCTTTAAGGAATATATAGTATTCTAAGTTATAAAAGTATTTTATTATAAGTTAGTAGTTCTTAAAGGTAGTATATAAGTAATTTATAAGTATATTAATATCTTCTAAGGTATTAAAAACTTATAGTAAAGTAGGAGTTTATTATATAGATAGGAGAAGGGTATACTAGTAATATACTACCTAATTATTAGAAGTATTATTAGTCCTTATAGGGTAATTAGTATAAAAATA
>MAVT02001720.1:0-10389 GCA_001702395.2 Diaporthe helianthi
GTAAATAAAACAATGCTTTTTAATTATATGCCTTCTAATTAAATATATGCTTTTTATAGAAAAATTAAAATAAGCATATAGAACAAAATATATAAATAAATGTTTTATATATTAGTATGTTAATGCAAATAGGATAGAACAATATATTAGTTTTTGACGTTTTAAACGTTAAAAATAGAAATAGCGCTATAAAAGATGTAAAAACGGAATTAAAGAAAAGTAATTAAAAACTAGGGAATATTTTATATTTAGTTTTTTGGGTATTGTTACAAGTAGTTAAAAGAATATTAATATATTAGTTTAGTTATATAAAATTTATAGGTAGTTTATTAGATAACTTTGTAATTAGTAAATAATACCCTAAAAAAGAGTTAAAGGATGCTAAAAAAGATAAGGAGATAAACGTTAAGGATAATTATTATAGTATTACTCTTAATGGCAAGGTAATATCTAATTAGTTCTAGAACTAATTAGGATTGTTATTATAGTTTGGAATGTTTGCAAAGGGCATAGGTGCTATAGGGTCCGGGAAGGCTTAACTAGAATCTTCCTCTCTAGAGTTTAAAGCTTTAACTAATGGAGATTAAAGTACCTAAAAAGATAAAACTTTAAGCTTCCAAATTCTATTATATTTAACAAATTTCTTAAGCTTACGCAAGAAGAATATACTATTAATTGGAATATTATTTAGCGTGCAAAGTTTATATATATTATTAGGTTTTACAAACTTAATAATAAAAGGTTTAAACCATTAGTAGGTTAACTTACGGAAAAATAAATAATTAGTTTTCCATTGTTCGTTAATAACTAACATAAGGTTATTCTTTACTAGCGGCTATAGTTTTGTAAACCCTCTATATATATCCTTTAATGTAGCTTTTTTTTATATTTTACTATAGTATTCTATGCCTTTAAAATATTTTTCTTAAAATTTAGTAGTAATTAAAGCTAATAAATTAATATATCTTTTATAAATATATTTAAATCCTATGCTTATACTCTTTAAGTAAAAATATCAATCTTAATAGGAATAATTAGCTTATACCTATAAAGAAAATAAAAAGAGCTCTTTTTGTAAAAACACCTTAAAAATATCCAATTAGCAAAGAGTATATATAGTAATATATTGCACTAGCTTTTAATACTATACTTATTTATTATCTTTATTATAGTAGTAACTAAGTTAAAGTAGCTTTACTTTATAATACCGTTAGCATAAAAGTTGTAAGCTAACAAAAAGATTTAGCGAATATTAATTTAGCATAGATATTCCGCAAATTTGCTTATGTTCTCCCTTCCTTTATTAATAATAACTTTAAGAAGTAGGCCCTATTTAAGTAGAATATTGTTAACGAAAAACCTCTTAATGCTTTTAGCGTTAGCCACACGCAAAGCTATTGCCTCTAGCTAGCTAGTTAAATTACAACGGGCCTTAATAAAGTATATATAACCCTAATTAAAGGGAAAGTGTTAGATATTAATGTAGATTTTGGTAAAAGGGCTATTTAGTATAGTTGGAATAACCCTATTATTATAATACTAAATATTCTATTTAGTATACTTAGGGTAGGTAAAAATAGCCTTTTCTACGTTAGTATATATCCCCTTCTAGTAATATATAGCCCTAATACGCCTATACGTTGCTTTACGCCCCCTATATTTAAAAGGGGTATATATATTTTTAATAATTCTTTGTTTTTAATTAAAATTGTTAATAATATATTGGCGTTGTAGCTTTTTTTTAAGCAAACGCTAAAAAATCTACTTATATACAACAAACTAGAGGGCTGTTTTTTTAAATATATTTAATTGTTTGCCCTTAAGATTTAGTAAAAGCTTTCTATAAATAAGAAAACAAGCAATTTATTTGGACTGCTTTAACTAGAAATAATTATCTTAAAGCAATAGCGTTTGATTAGCTTTTAACTTTGATGCTAAAAGCTAGGCAAGTGTTAAATTACACTAGTTTTTAATATTACTTTTATAGCGGCGATTTTTATTATTAAACAAGCTAGCAAGCTTTTGAAATAAGGTATTTGCAACTAGATTATTTGAGCTTTTAATATAAACTACTATAAAGTTGTAAGTGCAAATAATAGCTAGCTATCGAGTAATTAAGGCCCTTGGAACGTTTATTACTAAGCTTTTAAATTGCTAGATAAAAATATTTAAATTAGTTTCTAAGAAGAAATATACTCTAAAGATATAAAATTAAAGGCGTTTAATTATATATAGTACTGCGCGATATTCTTGTTTAATAGTATTATAAAGCTTTTTAGCTTTTGTCTAAGTACTACTCTTGTAGCGTACTAAGTACTAAACGCTATTAACTATTTGCATTAGATAAGCACCCCATTTAAGTAAGCTAGTATTAACTATAAGAATAATATCTCCTCTAGCATAGTTTAGGTTAATTAAATATAGTTTTAAGGTAATTATTACTTTAATTTAGTTTATTGCATTCTTGCAGGTATTGTTTTAGGCAAAAATAGCTTTTTTTTTAAAAAAGGTTAAACAAAAGCTTAGTAATAATGCCGTAGTTAGGGATTTACGCTTGGTAGTAGTTGGTAAAGCTAATAAAAAACTAAACTTAAAAAATAATAGTATACGTTGTTTATTCCTTAATCTTAATAATTTTCTTATTTATAGGCAACTAACTAAAAGTGCTATATATATAGCCTACAATATTGGCTTGCTTTTTGCACTAGTTAAACTTTATAGCATTAATTACTCCTCTAGCTAGCTTAGTGTTATAGAGTATATTATTAAGGTTTTTAATATACTTTGCAATGAATTATTTAACTCTAGGGAGATTAAGAGCCTTTTACTTGCTATAGTTTATAGTTAAACCTTTAACTATAATATTGTTTATAAAGAGTTTGCAAACTTGCGGAATAAGGTTGTAAAAAAGCTAAACTATATAATGTATAAACTAGGCAATAGAATTTGTAGCCTTTATAGAAAGTTTACACTATTAAAATAATCTAATTAATATAGCAAAGGTTGTAATATCCCTACTTTTTTCATTTAGCTTAATTTAATTGTAGCTAGAAAAAAAGTTAAAAAGGAATAAAACTATATATATTACAAACTCCTTAAAGAATTCGTTTGCAGTAGAAGAAATAAATACATTTTTAATTATAATATTGTTAGCCTAGCTAATATTGTTAATTAGTTAATAGCTTTTATTTTTTTTGCTAACAAAAAACTACTTGTTGTGATATAAGGTATAAAACTCTTTAATAAAGCTACTAGTTTAGCGCTCTCGAAGCATTTTAATAGCAATTTCCCAAAAAGCTTTAGGCAATATATTATTGCTATTTTAATAGGCCTTATGCGAAACTATTTTGATAAACTATAGCAAAGCAACGCTTATATTGATTTGGAAGATATAGGCAAATTCCTAGGCTAGAGTTTTTTCTCGGTTAAAAAGCATATAGATAAACATATTTTTTTCAATAACTAAAAAGTTGTTGTAGCTTTTCTCCATTATTGCAGCAAGCCAATTAAGAGTAAGACGTAACCCTTGTGGGATGTTAGAAAACTTGGGCTAAATCTAGGCATTATATATACTGCCCTTGTTAGTATTTATAGCTTCCTTAATCTTTTCTTTATGTAATAGTTTTTAGTTGATAGTCCTATTAGGGATAAAGCCGTCCAAGGGATAGTTATCGATAGGGTGTACTTTAATACCTACGCGTTTATATAGCGTTTTAATCGCTAAAGCCAAAGTTTTTCTAACTACTTTGGCTGCTATAGCTAGGGATGGAATATTGTTAACCCATTTTTAGAAACAAGCTACTTAGTTTACCCTGTAAGATCTGCATATACAATAATAATTAGGCTAAGATATCCCTTTCTCTTAGTATATTGTTTTAACTTAAGCTTAAACTTCCTTAGCGTGTATAGCGGAAATCCTTTTAAGGTTATTACTAGTTAAAAGGCTAACTACTTTATTACCCTCCTTAAGCTTTAGCTAACTTAGCTAGCCTTTAGAAGGTTAAACTAGATTTCTAATGCGTACTTTATTTTAATTAGGCTAATTAGTTCTAGCTTTAATAGCTAAGGTGTAAGGAATATAACGTTTAGGGACTTTTGCACTAGCCGCTAAGGTAACGCTAAAGGGCTTTTAATTTCTTTATTCGAGACTATATATTACTCTCGAGTTACCTATAGTAACGTAGGTAAATAAAAATCTATTAGATTTCTTAAACGTAAGGTTTGTGTTTAAGAAAAAGGGCATTTTTAAGAGAATATAGTAAGCTACGTTGTGTATAATATTATTAACTACAAAAAAAACCTAACGAATTCGCTTATAACTAATGCAAACCTAGTTTTTTATTACTTTGATTAAAGATAAGGACTTTTTATTATAAACTATAGAGTTTATTAACTTTAACTAGGCGTAAAAAAGACTGTTGTTATTACAATAGGACAAAGGTAAAAGGTTTATTTTAGCTTTAATGTCGAGGAGGGCTAATATAGGTGCTCGAGTGTTGTTACCTATATAGACTGTTAAATAGGTAAAACTATAGCAACCTTAATTAACTATATTCCTAGTTGTAGTAGAAACGGAATTAACCTTATAGCTAACAATAAACTAGCTATACGTAGCATTTGGGGCGCTTATAATTAAAACTAATAGCTAATAAAACCTAAGTGCTATATTTTGTATTGGTTTAAAAGAAACTTTTAACATAGTTTTAGCACTATCTTGTAAAGCGTAAAGCTATTTAATTAGCGCAAAATTAGTACTATTTAGTACTAATAAGTTAAAAGCGCAAAGCTTAATAGTTTTAGAAAAAATAGCTTGCGCAGCTATTTTTTTAAGGGCTAAAATAGGCTTGGCAGGCTTTTTAGTGCGAAAACGCCTAGGCAAGTTAGTTAATTTCGTAAAACTTGGGCTATTTAGCGTACTTTTTTTTCAACTGCGTTAAGAATAAAAATTCTAACTATCCCTAAGGTTTTAAGTATTTTGGGGAACTTTAATTAATTCCTTGTTAGCAAAACAAATATAAGCATTTGGTATAAAAGTATTTAGGATAGGTTTAAATATAGCGTTATTCTAATTAAATGTTTTTTTAGTTACTCTTCTCTTTTTTGTAGCAATAGCGAGGATTTAAAGGTTAATTGGGTATATTAACTTATTACTAATTATTATTGTTTATATTTTAACGTTAAAGGCTATAGCTAGACTTTTAATATAACCCAATTTAGAACGGTTTGGGTTAAAAAGGGTCTTTAGAGTGCTAAGCAAAGCATTGTTTTTAAAAAAAGGGTTACTTTTAACTACACGGCGGTACCTTTAAACATAAAGGAGATTAATACAATTCTTTTAGAAAAGGAATTCAAGGCGCTCTTAAACATAGGCATTTATTCTTGCACTAGGCTAATTGTAATACCTACGTATTGCATCTAAATCTAAATACTCTACTAGGCTTTTTTTAGCTTTCTAAAGTATACTAATAATAACTAACGTTCCTTTCTACTTAAAACAATAGATAAGTTAGTAATTAGCAAAAGCTTTTAACTTGGGGCAATAATAAGTATTATAATTAGGATTTGCATAGCTATAATAAGCCTTAATAAACCCGTTTTTGCAATATTAAATACTATTAATAGTTATATAAACCTTGTTGTTATCGTCCAACTAAGGTTTAAAGTTATTGTTGTATACAATAGCTAGGGCTTAGATAAAACTAACCGCTTCGGGGCCGAAAAACCTTAGGTTATCCCACCAAGTGTTATACAAACAAGCTTTTATATACCTCTAAATTTTAGCAAAACTATTTCCTCTTAGCTAAAAAAACTTAATAATGTTAATTTTTATATCTACAATACCCTTGGTAATATAGTCGATAGAATTGTTTTAAAATACCGTTTTGGTAAAATACAATCTTTAATTAAAAATAGTGCTACTGCAAGAAAACTATTTATAATTAAAAATAGAACTAATATTGTTAAAAGGGTGGATAGGTTAATCTTATAAGATAAAGCTAGTGCTAGATATATTCTACCTAGTATATTTAATTTCTTTGTTAAGGAAGTTTAAAAGAATAGATTTAAACTTAGGCTAAAGTATAGTTTTTGAATTAAAACCCGTATATTTCTTAAGAAAAAAAGATTTCTTTACCCAAGGGGGCAAGTACTTATAGAAGGGCTAAACTAGCATAATAGCTAGGTTTTTGGAATTGCTAAAGACTTAATTATACTTAATAACCCTAGCCTTTTATTTATATAAGTTATTACCTAGATTGTTTTTATATAGCTTTTTAATTACCTTATTGGAATTTGCTTATATTAATTTGTTGTTTATTTTAAAGAAAGCAATAAGTTGCTACTTTTAAGTTTACTAGGTTTTAAGGCTAGTAGTAACCTAGTTAATTACTTTGGTAAGCTTACAAGAACTAGTATTCTACTTAAGTAGCGTTAAAAGATTATCTTTTAGGTATAAAAACTAGCAAGCTAAATTTTTAATATTTAAAATAGCTTAGAATATATTGGTTTTATTAAACTTTTTTATACTAAGATTGTTTATTATAATAAAAGTAGCTTAAAGTAGAAGAACAATAACTAGAGTAATTCTAGCTATATATTAGGCCTAATTAAACATTCTTTATAGCTATGCAACCTAAGGTAGATGCACAAGTAAAGGTAAAAGTTAACCTTAAATGTTTTTAACCGAGTTATTAAGAATAGGAGGAATAGCTTAAGCGGGTCCTTTACTTTTATATTTAAAGCGCTTAGGAGATTAATCTTTACCTTGCTTACTAATATTAACAAGTAGATTAGGAGGTAGAGGATTATTGTACTAACCCTTATAGGGAGGAATTAGAATAAAGGAAGGCGCACTCAATAAGCTTAACGCTTTAGCAAAAAAGAATAACTATTTTAAAATATTTCCAACAAATAGGGCCCTAGAAGGAATAGCTATAGGAGAGTTTTCGGAGTTAGCTATTGTTTTTGGAGATGTTTAATTAAAGTAGCGCAAATATCTTTAACAAAAAGTTTTTAAAGTATTTATAAAATATAAAAGGGAATTCTTTTTTAGTTATTTAAG
This sequence comes from Diaporthe helianthi, assembly GCA_001702395.2. Lineage (NCBI taxonomy): Eukaryota > Fungi > Ascomycota > Sordariomycetes > Diaporthales > Diaporthaceae > Diaporthe > Diaporthe helianthi. The sequence goes on from MAVT02001720.1 coordinate 7,061, forward strand.
GTTTAGTCTTTTAGGGGGAGCGAAAACCAAGAGTTCCTATTTGTATCTAGCAATAATAATAGCTTTGTTAAGATAAATACATAAACTTAATAATTATCTTAGCCTTACTAGTAGCCTATTCGTTTTATATTTCCTTTAGTTGCTCGGGATTCCAAGCGTTTATAATAGTAGTTAAGTTGTAATAGTTTTACAAGTTAGTAGTAGTTTCTAGTAACTACTAAACTACTATTTTACTAAGCTTTAATTGTTACTAAAGCAATATTGGATATATATTAGGAGTATTACACCTTTTTAATTAGGATTGTTAAAGTATTATTAAAAACTTAGGCTTTATTAAAAGCTTTAAATATTAGGGAAAGTTATCCCCAATAGTATATATATCTTTTAGCTAATGACTAAAATAGTTAAAAAGTACAAAGAGTATGCCAAAAAGGGATCTTTTGGTAAGGAACTAATTCGCGCTTTCTTTAAGACAAGTAATTCCTTGCTAATAAGGAGGATTTATAGGCTTGATTTCGCTAATAGTAGAGTATTAATTACTAGCTTCTAGATAATTACTAAGGCCCGATAAAGGCAAAGAGAACAAACTATAGGTAAAAGCTATTTTCCTAAATTTTTATTTTTATTGAACTAAAGCAAAATAACCGAAGAAACCTATATTTGATTTATAGGGCAAACACTAGTAAAAACGAGAACCCAATAGTGTTAGGTTGTTGCTTTGCTAGATGCCGCCAAAGGCACGTTTAACGCTATAGAGGAAAAGAGGGGAAGAAAGTTAAATGGTAGCCCGGGGCCAAAAGATAGATTTTGTACGCTCTAATTAGAGAGGATATATACGGTATAGGGCAGAAGAAGAGATTAAGATTGTTGTTCCAAAAGCTTAAAAATCTACGCGGCGGTACGACTGCTTATATAGCCCATTGGTGGTGGGTTTTCCCTGCGCCCTAGAACATTAGTTAAGTATATTTATAGTAGCTACTTATATATATTAGTTCTAGAATCTTAAGAATATAAAATTAAGAAATATATAGTTATAAGGTCCTATATTTTAATAAGGCTTTCTAAATTAGGCTAAAATAGATTTTAAATGAAAGAGGAACCTTATTTTTATTAAGGGTATTATGTTTATAAATTCTATTAAGAATCTATAACTAATAAAGATTATTTTAATACACATTTTAAAGATATTAATAAAAGTTTAGTAACATTTAAATATAAACTTTACTATAATATAGTATCTCCTTTAGTGTAGTAAATTCTTTAGTAGTAAATAACTAGTATTTTTTATAGTTATTAAGTAGAATATTAAAATTACTAGGTATATTAGTAGGGGTTATATTTAGTAAAGGTAGTAAAAATAAAGTATTAAGAATACTATTCTACTAACTAGGCTTATAAAAGAAATTAACGTTAAATTTACTTATAAATTTAAAGGTATAAAAAAGTTTTTTATTATTTATTAAAGTAGCTATAGAGTTAATAATATCTAGTTATCTAAAGAGTTCTAAGATAGTAGCATAATCTATATAAAGTATTACTTAGTATTATATTGATTTTATCTATTAACTATATTTTTAAAACCTTAATATACCTAAAGACTTCTGTTTTACTTATTTAGTATTATTACTCTATATCTAAGAATATATAGCTAAAATATATAATAGTTTAAACTACTATTTATAGTAAATATATAGTAATATATTTATCTTTTAGTAGCTTATAAGTAATTATATTATTAATATAGTAGATTTAAGCTCTAATTTTAATAATAGAAATATTAAAGTTTATAAAGAGTAAGCTTTTAGAGTTAAAGTAAATATTTAAAGTAAACTTTATAAAGTTAGATTTAACTATTTTAAAAGTAGCTTTTTTAGCTTTACTAGGTATTTTAAATATAACATAGTTTATTTATTACTATTTAGCTATTTTATTCTTTAGTTTACTTTTAGAATTTAACTAAAGGAGGCTAGTTCTTTATATCTTAAAAAGTTTAATCTTTATTATAAAATAGAATATATTATACTTTATATATTTAATAAGACTAATAAAATATTTAAAATCCTTAAGAGTCTTTAAAAACTTTAAAGCCTGGATAGCTTATAATTACTTCTTTATTATAAATAGTCTAAGGGAGTTTATATAATAGCTAAGGATAATAGTAATTAGTATAGTAAAAAAGGATTTCTTTAGGCTTATTATAATATTTATTTCCCTAAGATTAGTAAAAGCTTCTCTAATATCTTAAAGATAGTAATTAAAGAATCTATTTATCAAAATAATAACATTATCTAAGTAAGCTTTCCTTTTTATATTAAAGAGTTAGTTTATTTATTATTATATATAAGCTACGCTACTATAGTATCCTATAATTATATATTTAAAGGTAAACTAACTTTATATTATTATTGTTATAAATATTTATTATGTTTCTAAATACAAATAGTATTAGTAAAAAAAGCTATTATATTAAGTATAATAACATATTCTATATTTATAATTTTACTAAGAATATTATTCTAGCTTTATATAAGATAATAATTTAAGATTACTATTTAGTTAAAACCCTAAATATTAATAACTATTTATTCTTTTTAAGTTTTATTAAATATAATATACCATATAATAAAAATAAGAAAGGAGAATAAAACTAATTTTATTATTTACTTAAGTTTTCTAGCTTCTTAAAGTTTCTTAAGTATTTTATTAATAGTTTTTATATCCTTTACTATTATTAAGTATATATAATATTTCTTTAAGATTACATTTTACTAGTTATCTTAGAGTTAAACTTTAAGCTATTTATTCTAAGGGATATTAGTAAACCTATTATTATAGAAAATATCTATATTCTAGTTAAGGAACTTAGAAAGTTTTCTACTATCCTTTATTAGTAAGCTTAAGAAGATATTTATACTAGTAGTATATTCCTAGAAGTCTTTCACTTAAATAAAAGCCTTTATTAAAGGGTTAAATGACCTATAAAAGGTAGCTAATATAGTATTAATATCCTACTCTATAGTATTAATATAGTATTATAGGTTTATAGAATAAAAGTATTTAATAAATATCTCTTTAAAAATTAAAAATAAACTATATTTATTATTATAAATAATAATTAAACTAAAATAAATATTTATAAATAAAGTAAAGAAGCTAAAATACAAGGAAGTTAAAATAAAAATTAGATCTTATAAATCTCTTATATATATTTTATAGTTAATAAGTAACTATATTATTAACTAAAGTAGAATTAATATCTCTTTTAATATAATAACTTTAGCTTTAACTAGTTAGGTTGATTTACTTAATTTTAATAATATCTAGATATA
>MAVT02001721.1:0-10386 GCA_001702395.2 Diaporthe helianthi
GCTAAATAATGGATTTTTTTGTTTTTCCTATTTTAGAATGTAGCGCGAAAAAATGTAGTTAAAAAGTAAACTATAATAGTTTCTAGAAAAATACGCGACTCCGTAGGGTGCGCGACTCGCTAGTGTTTAACGTTATATTATATCTTTATTAGCTTTTGAAGTTTCACTAACAATAATTATAATATGTAACTATTTATATATTATATATTAAAGTAGCTTTAACTAAATACTAGAGTTATAATAATATACCTATATACCTTATATACTTATATACCTATTATATACTTATAACTCTATAAATATCTTTAGTGATATTTCTTTTTAAAATTATATAAGAATTAAATCTTTAAAAGTAGAATTAATTCAAATTATATATATATATATAATTTCTTTATAATATATATTAATAGTTATTTTTAAACATTAATCATAATTTAATAACTTATATTTCTATTATATTTTAATATTTACTTATTTTAAACAGTATTAAACTACTATTAAATTTATACGAGAATATAGAAAAATACTAAATAATACTAAAAAAGACTTTTTAAATTAAGTATTTCATGATTTTAAAAAAGGTTCAAGGGGCTTTTAGTACTACTGCGCCTATAGTAGGCTCCTCGGAGCATAAGCGAACCTATAGGTACTTCGAATTCCTATTACGCACGAGTCGAAAGCTTAATATAACAGACTGCTGCGTCATTGCCGCATCAATGCCGTGCTGAGTAGTAGCTAACTTGTCTTTACCTTCATTCTTGCCTGCCCAGGTAATGATGTAACTTTCTTCAACGTGCTTCTAGACTAGTGCTTCTTTCTGCACCCCAACACTCGCACCTTGGGGCAGGTGTGGCCGGGAACTGCCTCATATAAAACCCTTTGAACATGTGGTATTGTAGCAACGTTACTGCCATCATTGACACCGATATCAGCTGCATTCTCAAGTCTATGAGCAGATTGTTAAGATCTCTCATTTGTATGAGCTTCGTAGATTTCCTTATTAAATAGAATCCTTGAATATCACAAACATCGCAATGCAGAAGGCCCAGCGAAAAAGGTCTGTGAATAGCTGCACCCCTTGCTATTCAAGGAAACAAAAGGTCTGCCGTTGCCATTTCTGTATCTACAATAAAAACCATCACCAGCCCAGCCCGGCTGACATTTATCCACAAAACAGTGCAACCGCGAATATCCTTGCAACCACTGTACTCGGCGCCGACGACCGCACGAGTGCAGTTACCAATTGTTGAGGGGCAATGACACTCTCGACACTCTTGGCATTGCCCGGGTGACGGGGCCCCAGTCCGAGATGCCAACCAATCGGTACGAAATCACAAAAAAAGGTGGCCATGAATCGTCAAATTCAAACCAATCCGTTCCAACAGCTCGATTCACAAACCCGAATCGCAGGGAAGAGGTACGCTTGTTCGCCAGTATCTTCGGCTACTTCGAGGGCAGTGAGTCGAATACACTGGCCCTCGTGGCAAGGGTGAGCCAGCACTGAGACACGATCATGATGCCTGCTTCTTTCTCAAGTCACCCTTCAAACCAAAACCACGTGTTCTGATGGTAATATTTCCAGTTCGAGTCACAGGAGGATGAAGACAAAGCACTCCAAAGCCCAGTTGTTCCAGAAGGATCCGTACCCGAGCTCCAGAAAATCCTAAAACAGATGCCAGAACGACCCATTCTTGACTTCCTAATTCATCACTTCGTGTCCAATGTCAACTGGTATGTAGCCTGATCTACCCTATGGCCCCATGAGCATGACTCGATGGCCATCGCGGAGGTCGATGGGTGCTAATAAAAGTCGACAGGATGGCTCAGCTGGTATATCCTCCATGGTTCCTTCACAAATACCAGCATTGGTGGACGCTGTCGTTTCCAAACCATGTGATCCAAATTGAATTTGCAGTTTTGCTCCTAAGGATTTGCTCGTACACTTCCCAGTTCCTACCATGTCCGTCATACACAGTTGACAATATCCGAGGTATGGTACGTATTTTGAGTCGTCACCCTCTCCGATAGCCTTCAAGATGTCTTTCAGTCCTGATGTCATACTCTTAAAATAACTTGACAGGTCATCAAGCCATTGATTTTCATGGGAATATCAGACCAAGACAAAATCATCTTTTCTCTGTCAGCTGAACATATGCCTGCTGACACCCGAATAGTCGCTAGGGAACATTCGCACTGCTTGTGACAATCTGGCCGATGAATTAGCCACGGTCTGCATCCGCGTTGATAGGCGAGGGTCGCTGATGCGCGTGCAACATATCCTATGCAACGGGCTGGCATTGGAGTGTACGGGAAGAGTGGCTGCTTTTTGGGAGTCCCTTGGTGTCGCTGTCCGAGTGGCCCAACAGGTTGGGCTCCACAAGGAGCCTTCAAGTTGTGGTCTCACTCAGCACATGGATGAAATAGAGAAGGAGATGTGCCGCAGGACTTTGTGTAATCTATACATATGGGACAGGTAGGTCCTCGGATACTTACTTTTCACGGGCAAGTGCATAAAATGCTGATTGGACCGACCCCAGCTTGTTGGCTAGGCGATTGGATCGTCTCCCATTCCTCCCTGACAGCTTGGGTGGCGTTGTCATGCCCAAGATGCGCCTGGTGTCTCACGCCAATGATACGGAAGCACTCGACTACTTCACAGAACGCACATTACAAGTTCGCCTGGCATGCTTCTGGAGAAGCGTACATGTGACACAAGAGGAGAGTTACGACGAGTTGATCACGGAACGACGCTACGCGAGGTTTTGTGGCGAGTTCCTCGCCCTACTACCGCCGGCATTCGCTCTGGAATCAGTGCAACAGGGCCACGGGGACTTACTTATGCTTCCACTGCAAAGAACATTGCTGCACTTGACCATCTTTGATTTTCTTTGTGCTCTGTTCAAGCCAATCCTGGTGCGAAACCCAGGCTATCTTCAGTCCATGGCGAAGCACAGGCAGATTCTTATCTTATCACAGCTGAGAGCTCTGGGTGTGGCAGCCTTCAAGTGTCTCGAATGCTGTTTTCAGCTGCACACCATGATGGGTGGGTCGCATACCCGATACGCTGGCATCATCTTCCCGATGTTTGAGGCCGCTGTTGTCCTCGTATCCCTGAGCGCAGACCCGGATTTCTTGGCAGACGAAGGGGATTACGAGTCTCCAGTCTTGATGTCTGCCCATGATCTGCTCGGGCCTGGTATGGGCGCGATTTCTTGCAAAAGCTGCATACAGAAAGCCCAGACAGCCCTCACGTCGCTACAGATGCTCGCAGATGTCAGCACCATGGCGGACTCGGGGGCACGAACTTTGAGCCGACTTCTATCGAAAGCGGTCACGACTGAGGATGAGACAACTCCGCCGATCCAGATTCCGGTCGATTTGGTCGATAATAGGAACTGTCTAGGGATGCCCGAGGCATCGGAGCTGGTGCCTGATTGGTTTTCGTTCCCCATGACTGATGTTCAGAATACATCTCTCTGCCACAACTTAGATTTTGCGTTTGATGACTTGCTATGCAACGTTGCAGCACCTGCCTCATTTCTATAAATCGAGTTATTCTGTAGAAAGTACATTTTATATAGCAGTGCGAGCTTGCATAGATCCAACATCATCACAATCTACCAGTGTATAGAACATTCCGCGACGCTGGATGTTAATTCCTGGGGCAAGCTATCGTGTTTACGGGATTTTATGACAACTCTATTTCCGTTGCACGGTCGGGCAGTTAGTAATTTGCCCCGACCTCGTGTCAACGAGAAAAATACTTCGTTGTTTTCCTGAGAGCAACGTCCCTGCCGCTACATGGTTTGAATGCTGTGTTGGGCAGCATGTGCATGTGGCCACCCTTAATACGAAAGACCGAAACCTTAGGCAAAGACACTTGTCAGTGCCCCTACCCAGATAATCTTGACTCAGTGCTGGGAACAGGCCGATCGTGTCGGAAGAGCAGCGCAAATATCAATGACTACCCGTGGGTCTTGGTTCTTCTTACGCACTGCTGGCGCAGTAGGTACCAAAACCCCGTAGCAGCTAAAACCTCGCGACACTTTTCAGTTACTTCCCTAATATAAAAGTTGTTGTTTAATTTAATATAGTATCTTTAAATCGAATTCTTTAGGTCTAAAATAAGTAATTTCATCGGTCTTATATAATTAGAACTTATATTAAATTATAAATAACTATGTACTAAGCGTTTAAAATTCTAGTATTATTAAATTAAAATTTTTAAATCTATTATACTATTTAATATAATTAGGTTCTTATAATAATTATAAAAACGTTATAACTTCTTATTAATAAAAGAATTTATAAAATTTATTATTGAAAATCTAAATATCTTAGCTTTCGTTATTATTATGTTATTCCTTCCCCTTATTCCTTTTTAACCCCCCTTCGATATACTATTAGTTTATTAAGTATCTTAACTTAAAAATTCCTCTCTAAAAGCTTATAGGCCTTATATAAAAACTTTAATATCATAATATTAAAGTAGTAGTTACTTTTTAAAGGTACTTTAATCCTTTTTTTTACTCTTATTATTATAATTAATTATAGTTATAATATATCTAATAGTTCTTATATCTATAACTAATAATAAGAATATAAACTACGAGTTAACAAATCGGTAAATAGGTTTTATATTCCCGTTTTATATCTAAAAAGTTTGTTTTATATCTTTTTAAAAAGTAGTATTTTTTAAAAGTAAACATTACTTTATAATATATATAAATTTTGTTTTATTTTCTAGGTTTAATAAGTTTTATAAGTTTTGACGTATCTATTAAATAATATTTCAAAATACATTAAGTCTCTTTAAGTTAAACTTAATTTCTCTTTTTTAAAGTTTATAAAGTTATATTTATTAATAGTTATAAAAAAATGTTTTAGCGTAGATTTTATTTATTAATTTTCTTTTAAATAATACCTCCCTTTTTATAAGTACTACTATATAATTACTTTATAATTAACTAACTCTTAGGCTACTTATAGCGACGATTCTAGTTAATATTAGTAATAGAAGTAATACTCCCTAGCTTTATTAATATAGTATTAAGCTATAGCTATATACTTAAAAATATAAGCTTTTTAATACTATTTTTTTATAAACTATAGGTCTTTAAACATTTACTACTATATAAAAAGATTATATACTTTTATAATATTTATAAATTAAAAATAATTCTAAAACCTACTAGTTTATTAAATAGGGTTTGCTACATCCTATCTAGCCGTTCCTTAAACCTAACGCATTTATTACTACATATTTTAGTCGATTTTTCTTAGTTACACTATATAAACTTTAAGTATTATAGAATCTTCTTAACCGGGCTACTTTATTACACAATCTTCGGATTTTGGGCCTTTTAGCTTAGACCTCTACTACCTAGCAAGTATCGCGGTAATCACTAGTAGTTGCCTCTTTCAGGATATTCTAGGGTTCTATGAGACACAAAGTCCGAAGACCGAAATTCTTCGGCTATAACACTGTTCCGAGCCCGACGTCCAAGCAAGTTTCGGTGTTTTGAGTTTTGAATGATTTCGGTACACCCATGACCTAGCGGTGGGGTATGATCTAAACAAGGGGGAAAACAATTAGCGGATCGATGTGTTTTTACCTAGGCTCGCAATTCTTCACGCAAAGAAAGCCGAGCAACTTTGAGGTTCGAGCACGCAATGAAATTGGGTTACCTTCCGACTTTCTCATGAAACACGTGATAAATAATCCAAAACCCCAGTCTGGGTTATCAGGGCTAAAAGGCAAAACATCAGTCACTTTGAAGGAACGGTTTGCAAGTTTTGATGTCTTTTTATGAAAGTGGCCAATCACATACACGCCGAGCCCTTTTTACATACTTGTTTTTCGGCAAAGCTCCGCAACATGATGTATTCGATATCAGTGGACATTTCGACAATGTCTTGGGCTTATGCCACTCTCGCGTGTTGTATCATTGGATTCAGCGTCTATTTGCATTATCGATGGCTACTTCCAAAACCTCTGCCCGGCAGTGAGTGGCTTTTTCCTCTGATTCTGTCCGCCACCATCGCTGTTGTTGAACATCTGCATCCGTAGAAGGTGACAGAAACACTAGAGCGCATGACTGATATGTTCCAGTTCCATACAATCATGAGGCTACGAAATCTATTCTCGGCGATGTGCCCGACATGGCTCGCCACATCAAGGCTACTGGGGGGGAATTTAACGGGTGGATGGCCAGGCAGGTGGAGAAGCTGGGATCTCCCGTCTGCCAGGTATTCACTCGCCCATTTTCTAAGCCCTGGATACTAGTCGCCGATTTCCGCGAGGCTGAGGACATTCTAATGAGGCGGCCCGAATTTGACAAACCGACTTTTCTCAGTGACGGCATGGTGTGTTTGGGAGAATTCGCTGCCAGATACAAGACCAATGATGCTTTCAAATACCGTCGACATCTCAAGCACGATCTCATGGCGCCCACCTTTCTCAACAACCATGTCGGGCCTTTCGTCCATAGGAAGGGTCTCGAGTTAGTACGACTCCTCCACATGAAGATAGACCTCGCCCAAGGGAGGCCTTTTAGTATTAGACACGACTATGAGAATGTGGCTCTTGACATAGTCACACATTACGAATTCGGCGAGAACATGACTTTGTCAGCTGTGCGCCCACAGCTGGACCTGCTTTCAGAGCTCGTGCACCACCGTTTCGCGGCTGCAGGGCCAACAGACATCGATGAGCCCGTTGAGCTCCCCGAGGCTCAGCTCGATCCGTTCCTCGTGGCAGTTGACCAGGCGCCAGCAGTCCTGGAGAAGACAACCAATTCGTGGGCGCCAAAACTAAGCCACTGGTGGTGGACACACCAATCCTGGTACAAGAACATTTTCTCCCACAGGGCCTATGTCATCCCCGAACAGATCGCGAAGGCCATTGAGAACCACCAGAGAGGCAAAGTCAACTCGGCTTTGGAACACGTTATCATGCGGGAAGCAGCGATGGCGGAGAAGGAATTCCGCTCGCCACAGTTCGGCGCTCAATGGCTGATCGACGAGGTGAGTCGAGTCCCGAACTGCTCACTAGATATGGCGACATTCATACTCAAGTCCCTGGAACCTTTTACGACGCGCGGCCCCACTAACTTTGCTGTCATCAGGCCTTTGGAGACTTGATAGCCAGCCACCACACCAACTCTGGCGCCATGAGCTGGTTAAGTAAATATCTCACTGATTATCCCGACGTCCAATCGATGCTACGTGCCCATCTCTTCTCCGAATTAATCACCGCGGCCGAGGACAAGCGCCAGCCCACGTATGAAGAGATCACCAAAGCTCGGCTCCCCTACCTGGAAGCGGTGATCGCTGAGATGCAGCGATTGACGCCTTTCAGTATGGTCCGCGAGGCGACCTGCGATACAATGATCCTGGGTCACAGGGTTCCCAAGGGATGCCAGGTTTTTATGGTGAATGGTGGCCCTGGCTATCTGTCGCCGTCTCTGAATGTAGATGAGGCCCTGCGCAGCGAGACAAGCCGAAAGGCGCGGAGTAGGGGTTCTTGGGACGAGACCAAAGATCTGAGTGTCTTTAATCCCGAGCGATGGCTTGAGCGCAGAGCGGATGGCAAATGTGATTTCAACGCCGTCGCTGGCCCGCAACTGGGGTTTGGGGCTGGCCCGAGACAGTGCTGGGGGAGAAGAATGGCGCAGCTGCAAGTAAAGGTCATCATGACACTTATGGTGTGGAACTTCGAGTTCTTGCCGGTTCCTAAGTCACTCGGTGGCTATGACGCACGCGATGGCATCTCGCGCCAGCCGCAGAAAGTCTTCGTAAGGATGCAAGGTCTTTCCCAAACAGTGTCAAACCAAACATGAGTACGAGGAGGCGAGAAATAGCCCCCGGAAACAAGAAAACACACTAGAAATCGAAAAAGCAGAAGTAGCGGCACATGGCGGTTGTTATTTTTAGCGAGTTGCTAAACCATAGATTATATAGATACCCTCTTCGAGGCGTACAGCTACTATTACAGGATTGTAAAATTAGTATATAGTTTTTAGTCTCACTAAATTTAGTCTATAGTTATATAGTCCTAGTTAAACTTTATAACTAAATTAACTATAAACTAGACTAAATTAGTTACGACGTTTAACTAAGATTAAAGAACTATAAACTTAACTTAGTTTTAACTATAATAACTATAAAGAAAAAACACTTTCGTCTAGCTCGTAAGTAAACTAAAAACTATGTTAATATTATACTTCTTACTACTAGTATATAAAGTTTTTACCTAAATTGTAATATTAAAAGATATAAACTTTTTTAAGTTAATAGTTAAAAAACACGGAGATTCGTACACTTATTTTTATAAGTTATATACCTTTTTTTAACGTAGTAGTACTATAACTAATTAGAGTTTATTATTTAACTTCGTATATTACTTACTTACGTACTTTTATAACTTTTAGCCTTCGACAAAAAATTAAACACGCTTTATATAAAAGGGTTACATAATTAGTTAGCGCTTTAGTAAGCTATACTTATGTTACTTCGCTTTATTAGCCTAACTTTTACCGGCGTAAAGCTAGAGTATATAAGCTTTTTAATAAAGAAAGAATTATATATATAAGGTTATATAATGAGTTAGAAAAGAGTATATAGCCTTTAAAAATAAGTATATAAATCTTAGTTTATAAAAAAAAGAAGTAAAAGTTATTATTTACTTTATTTATCTAAACTTTCGAGTATTAAATTACTTAAAAAGGTTTTATTATTATATAAAGTAAGTATATTATAAAATCGTTTTTAACCCTAAGTGTAAAATATAATATTTATACTATAAGTTAATTTACTTTAAAATAATATAGCGCTTAGTGTTAATATTAAGGTTATTTTAAATAGTCTTAATTAGTTCGCTTAAACCTACGATTAAGGAATAAGCGTAACAAGAAAGTTACTTTAAAATAAAGCGGAAAAGTTAACGACGAGCGTAAAACTTTCTTTTAATTAGTTAATTAGTTAATTAATTAAGTAATTGAATATTTTAAAAAGTTTCTACTTTTTTGATTTTTTATATATTTACGTAATAATTTAATTAGCTAACTAATTTATTATATTACTTAGTTAGTTAGTTATTTTATAATTGAAATTATTATATAATTATATAGTTATTAATACATTTATTTCTATAATCTTTATTTTATATAATTATTAGAATTATAGGTGGTTTAAATATATACCTTAGACTATACTAGGTATAGATTCTCTATATACTTAGCTTAGTAGGGGCTAGTACCTATAAGGGCTAATCCCCTACCTACTTTCCTCCTTTCTTTCCTTTACCTAGTTAGGAAGTTAGTTAGTAATTAATATAATTTACTTTAACCTTCATTGCTCTATATATGTGTAGATAAAGCTTATTTAATAATAATATTATATATTATACATTCTTTTTAAACTTTTTAACTTTTAATAAAGTATTTAATAACCTTATTACTAATTGAGTAATTTATTAATATAATATATAAGCATAGTAAGTTATTAGTTTAGTAGTTTAAGAGTAATTATATATTTTATATTTACTTAATTACTTAGTTATTTAAATATGTAATTAAGTATTTATATAGTTTTTAAATTTTTTAGGTATTTAAACATTTAAGTATTTTAATTATTTATTTACTTTTTATATTTTACTAAATTTATATCTTTTTAAATAAACTATTAAGTCAACGTAACTATACTCGAACCTATAATCTTTCTACGAAATAGTACGTGTAGTACGTGTAGTATATATAGTATATATAGTACTACTATATATACTATATAATATACTTCCACGAGTATTATATCTATAAATATATTAACTAACTAATTTCTAACGAAGAATTTAATTTGAACTAATGCTTATAGAAACGCTTTTAAGTTATTTATAAGTTAAAAATAATCCTACTTTAATATAAGAAACCTTTTATTAGCTTATAGTATAATAGAAAAAGCTTTACCTTTTTTACTCTTTTTTAAAATTTAAGAAGAACTCGTTACTAAGCTTGAAAAACTATCTACTAGCTAATCTAACTATAGTTAATATATATAGTTAAACTAAGTACTTCGAAGTAACTAAATTAGTATTCTATTTATCTTAAGTTATAACGTCATATACAAACAAGTTGCGCACCCCAGCGAGTCGCGTACTTTTCCAGACTACAACTATAAGAACCTAAATTACAGCACTACATTAATTAAAATTGATTAAAACTAATTAGAGCTAGATCTATTAGATAATTCTTTATCTTCCTCATATATTCGCGCATTATACCTAGGCTTTTTATCGTTACTATACTGTCTAATAGTTAGTCTAGAGTAAACTACCTCTTAGGTACCCCTACTTATTTTACTAGCTAGCTGCTTCCCCTTTATATTTAA
>MAVT02001722.1:0-10381 GCA_001702395.2 Diaporthe helianthi
AAATGCTAAATTTATTTTATAGCAATTTTATTATTTATTTATCCATTTAGGCTTAATTTAACTACCTAGTTATTAAGAAGACCGCCCTTAATATACCATTTTGCAAAGTAAACTTTGGCCTTAACAATTAATATAAGCAAACTAACCTACTTATTTGCGCTAACTAATTTAATTACTATTACCTATTGCTAATTTCTAAGCTATATTAATTTTGCTCATTTACGTTAGTTTACACTTATAACTACTATTTTAAATATACTAATACCTATTATAAAGCTTGTTTTATTAAAATTATAAGTATTATTATTTAGAATCCTATATTTTGTATATATATTTAATATAAAGTTAAATTATGTATTTATTATATTTAGGTTTTTATATAAAGCCCTTTAATAATTGTATATATAGTTAACGCGTGTTTTAAAATATAGTTTTAACACAATAAATCTTTACGCCTAGTTTTTTTTAACAACGCTACTACTATAGTTTTAAAGCAAAAAGTTAGCTATATCTTCTATATCCTTAAGAACAAGTAAATATCCCTATAAATCTTAGTCGAGTATGTATTAAGTAATAACCTCCTCTTCTATTTTCGTTAATTTTTTATTATTAGGGTAAATACATTATTATATAGTTTAGCTAGCTATTCTATTGCGTAAAGTAGTGCGAAGAATTTAATAAATCTTAAATATACGTTAAGTACTAAATTTTAAATTATTTTAGATAGCTTAAAGGGTAAATATAATATTAGCTTTTTTTGTTTTTGTTATTTTAAGAAAGTATACGAAAAAACGCGTTAAAAAAATAAAAGGGAGTAGTTAGCGTAAAAGTAGGCAACTCGTTAAGGTAGGCAATTTGTTAGTGTTTAACGTTAATACTAAAACTATTAGTAATTTAATAAAGATTTATTAAATAATTACTAAGATAGCTATTTATTTAAATATTAGAGCTTCAATACTAATTTAAGTAGTGTTATTTTTAATTTAGAAATAACCCTAAGTTGTATAGTCCCTTTATATAGTAGTAAACAATAAGACACCTAGCGAGTACTTTATATTTATATTTAAAAAAGACTTTATTAATAAATATACTTAACTAAACTAAAACTCTATTAATAAACTTATTTAATTTATATTAAAATCTAATAAAGGTTTTTAACTTTATATAAATAATTATAAATTACTTCCTTCTATATTTAAAACTATAAATTATATCTTTAAGTTTTATATCTTTCTAAAAATTAACTCTACTAATATATATTCTTAAATATTAATTATAGAAGAAATATTTAAAGCGTACTTTTTATACTTCTTATAAATACTATATGTTTTTTATTATACCCTTTAGCTTTACTTATACTTTTACTAAACCTAAATATATATTAGGTAGTATTATTCTTAATTCGTAGATAACGCGAAGGCGTACAGTTCCTTTATATAGTAGGCAACGCTCCTATATACATATGAACTAACTTATCCCTATAAAATATATGAATTTAGACTCATCCCTATACGAGAAATCTTTTATCTAATCGTAGTATATTAGAGAAAGCTCCGCTTATCGTCGCCATTCCGCTCCGCTTAACGACAACCCCTCGCTACGCTTAACAATCCTCTCCGTCATAACTCACATCCATTGACATAAAATGCGAACCCTTTGGATCGGCATCGAGGCCACGGCCATTGTGACCGGTACCTGCGCTACATCGTTATCTCTAACCGATTCTTATATGTTAGAGAACGTGCAATATTCATGTCTCCCGTGCTGCAGGGGCACAAAATCATTCGTTAACCGCGCTGTAAGTTATACATGTAGCATCTTACGTCTCTTGAAACAATATTGTGCAGACTCGGGTCCTACCCATGCCCCTACTTCATGAGTGAGCTCATTGACTAAACCTATCACTTTCAATGGGGGATCTTGCGTCGCGTGCGATCACTGCTATGAGGCTTCTGTTGAACAGATGAACGAGAGGGATGAGGATTTGGTTCGTCGGGGGTTTTCTGCCATTTCCAATCATGGAGAATGAAGCTTTAGCTCCTCGCCTTCCTTAATAGAGACTTCAATTGAATCTCACAAGGGTGGATACTGCTTCGCGTGCTCTGGCTGCTACTCACCTAGTGTGGAAGGGATGAGTGGGAGCGGGAATTCGATTCGTCGGGGATTTTCTGCCATTTACAACCATGGAGAGTGAAGCTATAGCTCTTTGCCTTTTTGAACAGAAGCGTCAATTAACTCTCACTTTCACTTGAACTTTTCATTGCCTCAGAACCCATCCGCGGCGCCGAGCATTATTTTCTAGATAACACGGTATCCTTGTTGGTGATACCTGGCTTCTTCGGAACAACGGGCTCCAAATCTGCCTTGAGTCAATAGCCCATTGATCCCATGTCCTATAACCAAGTCCCGCCCTCAATGCCAGGGTGTGCTAGTCAAGGCCAACTAGACCTTAGATGCATGTACGTCAAGAAGCTGAGGCTTACGCGTACTCTGCTGATCATAGTGATCAGCCAAGCCAGATGCGTCTTTCCCCGCCAGGGGAAAGTGGATGTTTCCCAAATGTAGAGTCTCCTTAGATCGGCCCTTTCCGATCCTACCACGCAAATTGGCGCACGTAGAGATGCAACATTGAATGGTTACATTGGACATGCAAACGGGGATTCTGGTACTGACTTTGGCGTATTTCCTGGTCAACCCTACCTACATACCTAGGTAGGTAACTCGGGGTGGGCAGTGGTGTGGGGATACTTGAATTGGTTGATGCGACCTTGAGGACCTTCGCGGGGCTATCCATGACGCACCTACGGGTCGATGGTAATAAACGTTTATCCGCCGAATCATTTATATGTTGAAGCAAGAACACATAAGAGGAAAACGCATCCTACTGGTGACCACTTTGGACATCATTCTTCCAAATATCTGTCTATCTTCAGCCGACATTATGAGACCCTTCGCAGCTGCCATTCTCGCCGCAATTGTGGTCGCTACAGACCATGGCCCAACGGTTGGT
Source organism: Diaporthe helianthi (assembly GCA_001702395.2). NCBI lineage: Eukaryota > Fungi > Ascomycota > Sordariomycetes > Diaporthales > Diaporthaceae > Diaporthe > Diaporthe helianthi. Next base: position 3,011 of record MAVT02001722.1, read on the forward strand.
GCTCCTCTCAGGTACCCTACGCAGTTCATGATTCAGTGTGCCAGCTAACACGAAACGCTCACAGTATGGAGGCACGGGTCCCTACAAGTCGGTAAGTTAAGGGCGAAATGGTTTTGGGTTTATTAGGACAAAATTTTAGGTACGATTGCTAAGGTCCTAACACATTCCGCAGTATTTTTTTGAGGTCGAAGCCCTTCCAAATCACACTTTCTACCAGCCGTTAAAGTCTGGAGTCGGCTCTGATCTTAAGCTACCGGTCATTGTTTGGGGCAACGGTGCCTGCCTGCCATGGTAGGTGCGAGCTTGTATTTCACGGTGCAAATTGCTGACTTGAGTAGTATGTCTACGATCAGATCCCGAGGTCTACATCGTTTGGTTCCTTTCGGCTTTTGCTAATGTAGAAGTATCAGTCGGCCTTGCATTCCGGGGCTTTCTCGGCGAAGTCGCCTCCCACGGTGCGCTGGTCATAGCCACTGGGTCAGCTTATGTTGACCCGGAAACTTATGTGGCCCCCTCCACCGAGGCCCCCCCTCCAGCTAACGCGTCCGGAACCGTTGCCGGAGAGAATCCTGCAGCTATGACTGCTGCAATAAACTGGGTACAGGAAAACGCCGGCAAGGGAGACTGGACTCATGTTGATGGGTCTCGCATAGGCACCTGGGGCCAGAGCTGCGGCGGGCTTGAAGCTTATGCCGCTGGCATGAATGACTCTCGTGTCAACCATCTTGGCATCTTTAACAGTGGCCAGCTGACCGAACAGGCGAGCCAGGAAGTCGCAGGCAGTATCTCGAAGCCTGTTTTCTACCTGCTAGGTGGGCCATCCGATGTTGCGTATCCAAATGTTCGTCCGATCCCACCTGAGCGGTCAACTCTTGTATCCTCAATGGGCTCACAATTGCGAAAGGGAGAACGAGACTACGATGATCTACCTGCTACCACTCCCACATGGAAGGGAAATCATGCCCTGGGCCATAGCGCGGCATTTGATGCCCCAAACGGCGGCATCCCTGGTATTGTTGGGAGCCAGATCATGCAATGGATCCTGCGCGGGAATCAATCGGCAAGGGCATGGTTGACTGATGACAGTCCAAAGACTGTTGGCGTCAACGATGTCGCATTCAAGAATTTGGATTCGATCGAGGTTACGCCAATCTAAACCGGTAGTAAAGGTGGACTTTATTTAATTGGATATTTGGGCTGATGCGGACGATAGCGGCAATGGATTATGTAGCCGAGAATGTCGTTAACACAGGTATAACCCAAAGTTTAACATTGTTTTAACTAGAGGGTACTCTCGACAATGTCCCTGTATAACTTAATATCATTAAACAGGGCTAGATAACGTAGTACGTCGGATTAATATCTCTAATAACAAGGAAGAAAGTATACTATTTAGTAGTTGAATATAATTAGGAAAAGCAAATATTATTATAAAGTAGTTAGTTATACATTAATTAACTATGTACTTATAAATCATTAATAATTTTATTTTTAAAGTTCTTTTACTATAATAGAAGTATAGTAAGTAATGTAAAAGAAGGAAATATAATATATCTCTTTAAATAAAAATAGTAAGTTTTACTATATATTTAATTTTATAGTTATACTCTAATTTACTTTTATAAGCCTTTATATAATTAGGTATACCGTTACGCTATACCTTTAGTAGTATTACTTTTAATTAATAAATAACCTAAATATATATAGTCCCTTTATATAGTAGTAAACGCTTAAAAGCCTAGTATTTATAAAAGATATAGTATTAAAAAGTCTATTTCTATAAATATATAGCTATAGCTTTATACTATATAAATAAAGCTAAAAGGTATTACTTCTAATAGTAGTATTAACTAGAATTATTATTTTAAATAGCTTAATAGCTAATAAATAGTAAAGTAATTATATAGTAAAACTTAAAAGAAATTAAAAAGAAATACTATTTAAAAGTACTTTATAAAGTAAATCTAAGATAAAAACTTCTTTTATTACTACTAATAAATATAACGCTATAAACTTTTAAAAGAAAATTAAAAAAATAAACTCTAAGCTAAAGAAATCTAATATATTATAAAATATTATATAATAAATAAATACTTATAGTTTCTATTTAAGCTAAAAGCTAATTTAGAAAAAAGCTAAAATATAATTTATTACTAATTATAAAGTTAAAGTTAGTGTATAGAGTAACTTAGGGTTAGGTTTGCAAATTTTCTTTACCTTTTCCCCCTACTACAGTACTATTCTTTTCGCCTAACTTTTCGATTTAAAGCACCCAAACAATTGTACTTAAACTTGTAATTCTTTTCGCCCAATTTTTTAATTTAAAGCACCTAAATAATTGCACCTAAACCTATAATTCTTTTTGCGCAACTTTTTAATTCGAAACACCTAAATAATTGCACTTAAATTTGTAATTTTTTTCGCGCAACTTTTTAATTTAAAGCACCTAAATCTACAATTCTTTTCGCGTAACTTTTTAATTTAAAGTACTTAAACCTATAATTCTTTTCGCCTAACTTTTTAATTTAAAGCACTTAAACAATTATACTTAAACCTATAATTCTTTTTATATAACTTTTTAATTTAAAGTACTTAAACTTACAATTTTTTTCGCATAACTTTTTAATTTAAAGCATTTAAACAATTATACTTAAACCTATAATCTTTTTCGCTTAACTTTTTAATTTAAAGTATTTAAACAATTGCACTTAAACTTATAATTTTTTTTATATAACTTTTTAATTTAAAGTACTTAAACTTATAATTCTTTTTATATAACTTTTTAATTTAAAGCACTTAAATAATTACACTTAAACTTGTAATTCTTTTTGTGTAACTTTTTAATTTAAAACACTTAAATAATTATATTTCAACTTGCAATTCTTTTTATATAACTTTTTAATTTAAAGTACTTAAACAATTGCATTTAAACTTGCGATTTTTCTTACGCAATTTTTTAATTCAAAGTACTTAAATAATTATACTTAAACTTGCAATTTTTTTCGCGTAACTTTTTAATTTAAAGCACCTAAACTTACAATTCTTTTTACATAACTTTTTAATTTAAAGCACCTAAACCTATAATTCTTTTTATATAACTTTTTAATTTAAAGTACGCAAACTTACGCACTTAAACCTATAATTCTTTTTACTTAACTTTTTAATTTAAAATATATAAAAATTTAATTTTTTTTATTTAACTTTTTAATTTAAAGTACTTAAACAATTACACTTAAACTTATAATTCTTTTTACATAACTTTTTAATTTAAAGCACTTAAACTTGCAATTTTGTATAGAGTAACTTAAGGTTAGGTTTGCAAATTTTCTTTACCTTCTTCTTCTACTATAGCATTATTTTTTTCACTTAACTTTTTAATTTAAAATACCTAAACAATTGCACTTAAACCTGTAATTTTTTTCGCGCAACTTTTTAATTTAGAGCACCTAAACTTGCAATTCTTTTCGCGCAACTTTTCAATTTAAAGCACTCAAACCTGTAATTCTTTTCGCCTAACTTTTTAATTTAAAGTACCTAAACAATTGCACCTAAACTTGCAATTCTTTTCGCGCAACTTTTTAATTTAAAGCACTTAAACAATTGCACTTAAACTTGTAATTTTTTTTATATAACTTTTTAATTTAAAGCACTTAAACTTGCAATTTCTTTTGCGCAACTTTTTAATTTAAAGCACTTAAATAATTACATTTAAATCTATAATTTTTTTTGCTTAACTTTTTAATTTAAAATACATAAATAATTGCACTTAAACTTGCAATTTTTTTTGCATAACTTTTTAATTTAAAGTATTTAAACTTATAATTCTTTTTGCGTAACTTTTTAATTTAAAGTACGCAAACAATTACACCTAAATTTATAATTTTTTTTGCTTAACTTTTTAATTTAAAACACCTAAACAATTATATTTAAATTTATAATTCTTTTTATATAACTTTTTATTTAAAGCACTTAAACTTGTAATTTTTTCCGCGTAACTTTTTAATTTAAAGCATTTAAACAATTATACTTAAACTTGCAATTTTTTTTGCGTAACTTTTTAATTTAAAATACTTAAACAATTACACTTAAACCTATAATTTTTTTTACGCAACTTTTTAATTTAAAGTATTTAAACTTGTAATTTTTTCTATGCAACTTTTTAATTTAAAGCACTTAAACTTACAATTTTGTATAAAGTAACTTAAAGTTAGGTTTGCAAATTTTCTTTACTTTCTTCTTCTACTATAGCACTATTCTTTTTGCTTAACTTTTTGATTTAAAGTATCTAAACAATTGCACTTAAACCTGTAATTCTTTTCGCGCAACTTTTTAATTTAAAGCACCTAAACTTGCAATTTTTTTCGCGTAACTTTTCAATTTAAAGCACTTAAACCTATAATTCTTTTCGCCTAACTTTTTAATTTAAAGTATCTAAACAATTGCACCTAAACTTGCAATTTTTTTCGCGCAACTTTTTAATTTAAAGCACTTAAATAATTGCACTTAAACTTGTAATTTTTTTTATATAACTTTTTAATTTAAAGCACTTAAACTTGCAATTTCTTTTGCGCAACTTTTTAATTTAAAGTACTTAAATAATTACATTTAAATCTATAATTTTTTTTGCTTAACTTTTTAATTTAAAATACATAAATAATTGCACTTAAATTTGCAATTTTTTTTTTATAACTTTTTAATTTAAAGTACTTAAACTTATAATTCTTTTTGCGTAACTTTTTAATTTAAACTATGCAAACAATTACACCTAAATTTATAATTTTTTTTGCTTAACTTTTTAATTTAAAACATTTAAATAATTATACTTAAATTTGTAATTCTTTTTACGTAACTTTTTATTTAAAGCACTTAAACTTGTAATTTTTTTCGCGTAACTTTTTAATTTAAAGCATTTAAACAATTATACTTAAACTTGCAATTTTTTTTGTGTAACTTTTTAATTTAGAGTACTTAAACAATTACATTTAAACCTATAATTTTTTTTGTGCAACTTTTTAATTTAAAGTATTTAAACTTATAATTTTTTCTATGCAACTTTTTAATTTAAAGCACTTAAACTTGCAATTTTTTTGCTTAACTTTTTAATTTAAAGCACTTAAATAATTACACCTAAACCTATAATTTTTTCCACGCAACTTTTTAATTTAAAGCATTTAAACAATTATACTTAAACTTATAATTTTTTTTATATAACTTTTTAATTTAAAGCACTTAAACTTGCAATTCTTTTTATGCAACTTTTTAATTTAAAGCATTTAAATAATTATACATAAACTTATAATTTTTTTACTTAACTTTTTAATTTAAAATACCTAAATAATTACATCTAAATTTGCAATTCTTTTCGCGCAACTTTTTAATTTAAAGTATTTAAACTTATAATTCTTTTCGCGCAACTTTTTAATTTAAAGTATGTAAATAATTACACTTAAACCTATAATTCTTTTTGCTTAACTTTTTAATTTAAAGCACTTAAACAATTACACCTAAATTTGCAATTCTTTTTGCGCAACTTTTTAATTTAAAGTATTTAAACTTGCAATTCTTTTTGCGCAACTTTTTAATTTAAAGCACCTAAATAATTGTATCTAAACTTGTAATTCTTTTTGCGCAACTTTTTAATTTAAAGTACTTAAACAATTACACCTAAACCTACAATTTCTTTTGCGTAACTTTTTAATTTAAAGCACCCAAATAATTACACTTAAACCTATAATTCTTTCCGCGCAATTTTTTAATTTAAAGCACTTAAATAATTACACCCAAACCTATAATTCTTTTTGTATAACTTTTTAATCTAAAGCACTTAAACAATTACACCTAAACTTATAATTCTTTTTATATAACTTTTTAATTTAAAATACTTAAATTTATAATTCTTTTTGTGCAACTTTTTAATTCGAAGTATATAAACTTACGCACCTAAACTTACAATTTTTTTCGCTTAACTTTTCAATTTAAAGCACGTAAAGATTTAATTCTTTTTGCTTAACTTCTTAATTTAAAGCACACAAAGATTTGATTCTTTTCACTTAACTTTTTAATTTCAAGCACGCAAACGTACTATTTTTTCCGCTTATCTTTTTTATATAAAGTACTCTAATTATAATAAAAAATCGTAATAATTAATCTATACTAAATACAAAGTTTAAATTTACTTTTATTATATAAACTTAATAAATTCTATAAATGTCATCCTATTAGATAATACATAAGCTAAATATAACTTAGTTTTTAGTTTCTAATATACTTTTAACTCCTTAAAGTATATATTAACTTATAAAACTATAATTATATAGTAGTTAGTGTAAACAAAAAAAATTAATAAAAATGTAAGTTTATGGCTGCGCTAGGGATTAAACTTAATCCCTTTAAGGTTTTTTACGCTTCTTTTTTTTAGAAAAGTTATCCTAACTCTTTTAACTCTAATACGCTAAAGCGCTACCATTTAATTTAGTTTAGTTACACCAAAAATTAAACCCTAGGAAATATATTACTATACTACGCTGCTAATTGCTTGTTACTATAAAAATTTAGTTAGTTTAAATAATTAATTTTAATAGACCTTGGGTAATTTAATGTAGTTAGGGTTGTAGTTTTAACTACCCGGGGGTTTAACCTTTAGTTAACTACGCTAAATTCGTGCTATAGCTTAAATTATACTATATTTTAACGTTTTTTTTTTAGTATAAAATATAGCTAAATTAATAATCTATTAATAATTTTAGCCTTTTACTATTTATACTACAAACTACTACAAAAGAAAATTATATAAGGAACTTAAAGCTATTATAAACATTAGTTTATATCTTTTTTTTTAGTTCCTAGTGTTAATTACTATAATAAAGGCTAATTTATATACATAGTTACTACTACTAGCGCTAAATCTATTGCTAAATCTACTAGGTTAGTAGATATTTTAGTATCTTTTATACTAAAATAAAATACTTAAAATACTACACCTATAAGAATATCTAATTTAACCTAATTATTAAAATAGCTTTAGTAATTATTTATTTACTTAGCTTAGAATATATAATAAAATATAAAGAGTATAGGTATAATAGGATAAATTATTGTATAAAAAGTACTAAAATACTTAAAATACTATACTTATAATATCTACTATTAGAATATAACTTTAAAAATAGCTTTAAAATACTTAAAACAGCCTCTTTTATAACTAGGAGTAATTATATAGTTAGAGAATATATAGAAGTAGTAAAAACATAGTTAAATTTTTAATAATAAATAAAAAATCTACTAAAGTAGCCTACTACTTAACTTTATATATAAAGGTACTTTAACTAACCTATTTAAAATTAAGTAGTAAATTATAAATAAATACTATAT
>MAVT02001724.1:0-10373 GCA_001702395.2 Diaporthe helianthi
CCGATCTGGGGGGTGGGTGGAAGGCGGTGGGGTGGGCCACAGTAAAGCACGGTGCAGTGCGGGTCAAGAGTATACAGTGTAGTGCGAGGTATTCAATGTTGCTTCAATGTTCTTTCTGCACGGCTCATCAGCCTGTCACTCAGGCTTACACAGTACACTACCCTGGCCGGTACAACCTAGGGTAGGGCAAGCGACCAACAAAAGAAGCCCTCCCCACGGCGCCATGCCACGGTCGTACAGAGAGATCCCAGAGACGTCACCCCCAGGTATTCCAACCGTCCAATATGAGCTTATTCACCAAGACATTCGCGAGCGAGCCGGGAAGGGGGAGCTGGGACTCGGGAGCCCTTCAAGTGGGGGAGGCTGTCAGGGCTGTCAAGGCTGTTTCCGCCCGACTCATCCGCAAATTTGGAAGGGAGGCTAAAGTACTCCGCAGAGACCTAAAGGACTACCGAGGTATACAGTGTGCGCGTCAATCGTGTTATCTTTGTCGGGGATTGTCTTTCATCTACCGTCGACGTCCACCCCACCAAGGCAAGCCTGACGTAGCGGTGAGGCGAGCTTCGCCGTAGCAGCAGGACCCTCTCACTTCTCAATTGGTTTTGAGTTTATGTCAAGCTTGGTCCCCTTTGGAGACTTGAGTGAGTACCCTGATGGGCCCGGCAGGACGGAACGAAACGAAATAAATCCAAAACAAAATAATACAGTACAATCCAACACAATAAAACACAAAACAAAAGAATACGAGCTCCAACAACCACGCCATGAGGTGCCTCGCGCGCGGGGGCTGGATGGCACAGCGATGCTTTCCATGTGGTGGGGACTCTGTGGTGGCGGCAAGTGGGCCAGCCGGGGCTGCTCTAGAGCTGTGAGATGATGCTCTCGTCGTCGTGGTCACTGCCGCTCGGCTCGTAACAGAACATGTGTTCTTCACCCGGGTGACGACATATGGATGACAGGGACGAAAGGGAGTGGGGTGGGCATGAATACAGTAATGAGAGAAGTAGAAAAATATGTATAAAAAAACCAAGGAAGAAAAAAATTAAGAGAATGGCAGAAAGAAGTAAATCTGATAACAGTAAGAAGAGGAAGAAAAAAAAAAGCAAAGGCTACAACGGGCGGCTGTCCTCGCTCGGCTGGGGCTCCGGGAGCTTCATCCATCCCGCCCCTCTAGGCTCTACCTCATGTCTCATGCGAGCTACCGAGTACATCACGCGAGCTTGAATTGAGTTTACCAGGGTGGGTCCCGCATGTCAAACACACGCAAACCATATGCAGGCATGGGCTGTCTGTGCAATGCCGCTACTGTGTACTCCGCACAGAATACATGCACGGGGTATTATAATAACGGAAGAAGAAGAGGAGGAAGTACTTGTACTGTAAAAAGAACATCGGCTTGCCTTTTCAGACAGCCTGCCTTTTTCGCGAGCCTAGGCGCACGGACACCAGGGTCTTTCTCTGCGTTGGTTGGGATGAGCTATATGTACTCCATACGGAGTACAACAGTAGCGACCCCGAACGTGATACCTAATGCCGTGCAGGCCGCCCACGCAGGCGATCGCTGTCACATGAGCAAAGAGCCGGCAATTCTTGAGTTCTCTACATGACTGCCAACCTGCCAACCTGCCAACCTGCCAGCCTGCCAAACCGCCCATCACCCTTGGCCCTGCCATATCTCCCATTCCAGTACTCCGTATTGTATAAATAAATGATGTAGTGGTGGAACCCCGAGGCTACTTTGTACTGTGCAACACTTTGAAGAAGCAAGGTTGACACCAGCGGGACCCCACCCACAATACTCGGTAGTGTACATATGCAGCCGGGGGGCCGGGGGCCGGGGCTGCAGCACGCTCTTGCGCACCAGAATGGATCAGAGTGAACAGGGCAGGGCCTGGCTCCTGTGCAGGGCCCGGGGGAGCCGTCCCACATTGCCCGTCACGCGGTCCGACAGCACGCCAAGCGACTTGACCAACTCCCGGCACACCTCGCTTAGTACCTAAGTACTTATTAGAACTGTATAGTGTAGTGTAATCTGTACAGCTAGCTTATCAACGCAGGTAGGCAGGCCGTACTCCGTACCCACTAAACTCGGCTGCAGTCTATGTCGTGCGTCTTCGGTTGGACGAATCAGGCATTACATCACATCACCAGCCCGCCGACCGGACCGCACGACCGACGTCCTTCGGGCCATGCCCATTACATGCACGCCGAACCATGTGGTCCACCTCTTTGTCAGACTTGCATGGAGACGATGTAAGGCTTAGACTGTTGACAGCCGGATCTAATCTTCTGCCCCTCCTTGCTATTCTTTGCAATCCTCCCTCCACCGTCTTTCCCGAGTCCGACAACGGCATTTTTTTAGGCTGTGACTGGCCGTCGTGAGGGCTCACCTGGGTTTTTTTTTTGGTTTTTTTTGTTTTTTGTTTTTTTAATAGGCTTTGGGGGAGGGGGGAGGGGGGAGGGTGGCATGATGATGCCCAAGGAGATTTCAGATGTCATCTAGTGTAGTCAGTCGGTGGTGAATTGCGACTGGCTGGGTGTGCAAGCTGTCGTCAAGGTACTCATCCCCAGGTAGTGAGCCAATTCCCTTCTCGCTCATGGGCCCAAAGCAAATGGTTTCCACAAAAATTCAGGTATTAATTCATCACTGCGCGCCGAGACTCAATCATGCGACTCGCCAAAACCTTGGAAGCAAGCCAATGAGTGGGGGTCAACTGGAAGTGTATGAAACTTTCACTCTGCCCACATTATCCGTTTTACAGCAACCCCATATATACATATACACACACACACACACACACACACACACACACACACATATATTAATAAGGGGCATATGCAGCCCATCTCCAATCAAATATGCCCAGAAAACGCCATGCCCAGAAACCCCCGTCCGCCATCCTTCCCCACCTCTTCATCATTCATCATGTCATCTCGGCGACATCATTCATGCCCAAATCATTAAGCTGACATGGCTGCCACCAGAAGTGTCAGGCCAACGCCCCAGCTCACACTCGTCCACCAGCTCGGCGGGGGCAGTGCACCCGCCGCACTTCCCAGGCCGTAGGGGCCCTGCAGCTGGAACGTGACGTTCTGGACCACGCTCGCGTTGTAGCAGTTCCCATTGACGATATCCAGGTTGGTCAGGTCGTCCGGCACATTGAAGAACATGTACTGGCTCTGGTTCAGGCCGTTGAAGCCCTTGGTGTTGTATGGGAACAGGTCGCTGTCGTCCGTGGAGCTCGTGTTGCGGAGCAAGATGCACTGGACCTGGCCCTGGTAGGTGGACACCAGCCCGGGATAGTCGGACATGACATCAGAGTTGGACGTATCCCCCACGAGGATGAACTTGCGCTGCGGGAAGGTCTGGAAGATCTTTTCGAGGAGGAACTTGCGGATCGACAGCGTCGCCGACACATCGCTGAAGTTCAGCGGGCGCGTGTCGAAGGAGCCCAGCGGGTACGTCTTATAAATAAAGTCCATGTAGTTCTTGGTCACCTGCTCTGGTGTTGTGGTGAGGTAGTGGAAGTGCAGGTTCTGGATGGACTTGGACCAGTTGGCATATATCTCGGGCATGTTCTCCCACGGCGTGAAGGGACGGGCGAATGAGTTGAGTAGGCCCTCCTTCGGGTCGTAGATCTTGGTGACACGCAGGATGTCATCAATATCCTAAAAAGTATGTTAGCATGTGTGAACTGGTATGATTGATGACTGACTGCCGGGATATGAGCATACAGAAATAATGGTGATGCCAGTCGGTGGGACCAGGTAGGCTGTCGCGTTGCCTGTAGTCTCGGCCCCACGGACCCAGAGATCCAGCACCTGCAGGCGATCCGTCTCGTTGCCAGGCACCATATGGCCGCCATTTGGCCCGGTGGTGTTCTGCAGTATCACAAAACTGTCGAAATCACCCTGCTCCGTTGTGTTGTAGGGCATGGTGATGTTCTGTGCCCCACCGGCTGCGTTGACGGCACCGCTGTCGCTGTTGGGGTCAACAGTCGCGTCATTGACAATATCGATTATGACCTGCTCGTTGTCCTGCTGGACGATAAAGATCTCGCTCGTGAGGTTCCGCGCCTGGTTCTGTTGGTCTTGGGGGAGGTCCTCGATGTCGACGTCGATAAGGAAGATATTGGCCAGGTCGTTGAGCTTCTCCCGCGAGATGTTGGGCTGCTTGAAGATGTTCCCGTGGACCCTCATGTTCCAGCCCTGGTCCGTCCAGTTGGCGTAGGGCGGCACGTTGAGGGCTTGAGTCGGTGAGGCATCGAGGTCGCCCGAGGAGAGGCCCAGGCTGGATTCGACAGCTGTGCCTGTTGGTAGATCATTGAAGAACTGGGGTACGCCCGAGGCCACAAAGCTCGACACACCCGAGCCGAGGGACGAGAAGACCGAGTTCAGATAGCCACCAAAGTCGATGTCACGCCCCTGAAGGCGCTCGAGGGCTCGACGGTCGAGAGACGGCGGGGGGGTGATCATGGGGTGGGCTGCTGCCACAGGATTCGGGGCTGCTGCTGCCAATTGCGCGCACGCGAGCACGGCCCCGAGGAGGGAAGCCGTTGAGAACGCCATGTTGATGCCGAGGATGGCTGATGGCTGAGAGGCCACTGAGACAGGATCGATCGAGTGTTGGAGATATATATATATATATATATATATAGAGAGAGAGAGAGAGAGAGAAAAAGCGAGTTGCGGATGAGGAGGGGAGTCGAGGTAGGATGGATGAGTCGGTTGTTGGCCGTGGGTCCCGTCTCCCCTTTTCTCTGGGGCTGGGCCCAGCCTTACCCCCATCATAGGCTATAGCCAGGTCGACTGGAGCTAGGCTGTGGTCATGGTGGTGTTGTGTTTCAAGCTTGATTGAAAGCTTAACTCCCCTTGTGGACGGCATGACGTCAACTGCCCCTTCTGGATCTCGGCAAGCCCAATCCCGCCTTCTCATTCGTTGCCGTCATCTCTAGCGGCACTTCCCCCCCCCCCGCCTCCCGGGCAGCCGGGGCGGTCAAACCAAGGAAGCTTGGTAGCGTCGCATCAAAGGGCTGGACGAAGGAATCGAGTCTGAATTCCAATGTGCTTGCTGTGGTCTTTCATTTTTTTTTTCACGGTCTTGTGTACAATGTTTTGTGTACAATAATGTACCGAGTATTATACCAGTATAGCTGTATACATCCCTTCCCGCCTCAAGTGCTTCTGTCAGCTCACGTTCACCTTCGAGTCCCAACTTTCTGCAAGTCCCTCACTCGTGACGGGCGAATCGAGTTGTTGTAGTAGGTATCTAGGCCACTCATCCCCCGCATCTCCACGGGTGGCTCTTCTATTGGAGCCGCATAACCCAGGAAAGACCTCGGGTGCGGTACGTGTGTCAAAAACAGCACAATCACAAATGTCAAGGTCATCATGGGCAGCGGCCAGGGCGTGTCAAAGAAGCTGTGCAGGCTCGCCGTGTTGGTGGACAGCAGGGTGACGAACATGAGCGCCAGCCCGAGCACGGAAATGAATACGGAGCGGATGATGTTGAACGGCGTCCAGCCCTCCCTCTTGGACGCTGCGTGGAGGAGCACCAGGAGCATCACCAGCGTGCCGGCCGCGAGGAATGCATAAACAAAGACGAGGTTGAACAAGCGCGTCGTGGCCTCCAACGCCTCTTTCTCAGCAGCACCCAAGGCACCGTCCATGCCGCCCGTCTCCCTCTCAAAGGGTTCAAGCTCGAAATTGCTGAATATTGTGTCGATGGTAGCTGAGAAGAGCTCCACTAGGTCATCATGCAGCCCGCCGAGTGATTCTCTCAGTGCTTGGCTGGGTAGAAACGACTCATCTGAGTAGCCGGCCCTGTTCGAAAGCTCGTCCCAGAGCTCTTGGGGCAGTGCCGATACATTTCGCAGGATTTCCGTGAGCCCATCAGTCGCCAAGGCTCCATCTTTCTGTGCAGGGTATGTCTCCAAGAATCTCGTGACAGTCTCGTTCAGCTTCGATGCGACCTGTTGACTCGTTGGGGCGGCCGGCAGGTCGGATAGAACGCCAAAAATGTCGGCCGCAGACTGCCTGATCAGCTCCAGTAGCCTCCACCAGATGATAAACTGATTCATGGCCTCCATCACCAGGAGGAGGGCGAAATGGAAGGGCAGATGAAGCAGGGCCCAGGCAGTCTGGGGCCACGAGGTCATCCTGTTGGGATGCATCCAGTCAAAGTAGATCTGGAAAATCAGGTACACCATGGCGATGCCAGAAACGAATATGAACAGCATCTCGGGGCCTGAACAGATCGGAAGCGTCGCGGTCAGCACGATAACCGTTTCGGCCGCGGCAAGAAGACTTACTCCATGACATCCAAGTGTTCTGGGAGTTCCGCTCGATGCTCGTCAGGTCGCGAGCAAGATTGATGACCCCCTCTCCCAGCACGACGAGCGTGAGCTGGCTGAGCCTCTCGGGCAGGTGGCTGCCCTCAAACGTGACGACACGAGACATCATGGCGACAACCAGATTCGCCACAATCTCAAAAGTGGACACAACCATCCAGGCAACGTAAGCCGGGCTGTCCTCGTTGGCAAAGAAGGCCGCCGACACAATGGCGTACAGGCTTGCGGCAAGGACGTGGGTGGCGAAGACCACGACGAGGCCGGTACGTCCCTGTTCAAAATACCTGGTCTGCCAGAGCACAATGCCGTATTGGCCTGCCAGAACCAGCCTGGAAAAGGCGAGCACGAGGGAAAGTGAGGCAAAGACACCGCGAGTCTGCCCGGAGGGGTTGAAAAAGGGTGCAGCCTGCACAAACAGGAGCAGGACACCAAGCTGGATGGCCCTGGTGAGCCGCTCGACGACGCTGTCCTCGAGGAAGCGGACGTCGTAAATCACAACCAGGAACCATGTTGTCCACAGCAAGAAGATATACTGCAGGAACGAAGCCAGCTCGTCCCGGCTGGTGATCTCATGCGCCGACGTAAAGACGTTGAGGGTGGCAACGACCCACAGGTCGTAGAATAGCTCGAGGATGGACGAAGTCTCGCGCTTCCTGAACCTGGGTTGCTCGTCCGTGGCCGTCACACTACTCTCTGGCCAGATGCTCGATTTGTCGTCATCATCCCAAGGGCTGGTGTTGGCTGACTTGGGCTTGTCCTTCTCGTCTAGCCGGCTGCCCAGCCAGCTAATCTTGTTGGCACGGAACTGGATGACGCTCTGGCGAACACGCTGGGTGCGGGTGCGGGTGCGGGTGCTTCCGGCAGCGGTGGGGGGAACCTGAAGCCGCAGATCTCCCCTGGAGCCCTTGAGGTCCTCCATCATCTCTTGAATGTGAAGTAGAAACTAACATGAGACGGGCTTTCGAGGGGGTGAGGCAATGAATCTTGACTTGGGGGTTTGCTGTTATGTATTTCAGTGCATGTGTTGGGAGTGGACGGGTCAATTGGTCTTAAGGGGGTTTCTTGGACAACGACAACTTCCCCTAAACATTTGAACCCAAATTTATCGCTGATCGATATCAGCCGAGCATTGCAGTTACCGCTGAGTAGATACATCCAATTCCTCTCAACACATGCATTGATCAGCACACAAGGATACTTGTGTAAGCTTTTGCAAGTCAACTGGTACTGAGTAATGTCCAGTCCAAAGTCAATAATCCATATCTATTTGTGCTTGTCTGCAGGACGATTTTTGAAGTTGTAGCAGGCTTGGCAAGAGCAAGTTGATGTGCAGTGGTTTGCAGAATCATGAAGGTTTGGTTCGATGTGGGCTTTCACAAGCCAATTAATGGCAAGATCAGCCACACTGGGTGGGTCCACGGGTCGCATCACTTGAGCACTGGTACATACAGACCTAATAAGTAAGTACCTAAGTACTTAGGTATGTACCTAGGTAGGGAGCTGTGGGTGACGGCTGTAAAGTTGGTATGTTTCAACCCATAATTGGGATGAGGGTGAGAGTCGGCATGAAGGATGAATCTGCATTAGCACACCACACCCTCAGAAGTTTAAAGCCAAGATGTGCCGAAAGCTTGACCGCTGTAAGGCACGAGATAGTGTAGAAACGGATGGGTCTCTGCGAATAGCTAAGGATGCCTGCCCCACCCCCTTTCATCCCATCTATGTACTGTAGAAGCACAAAGCTTGTTTCCATTGAGCAATGCTCAGCCGCATATGCATGCTTCGGACAATTGTTCCACTTTACAAGGACAACGAACTCAACTATATGTAGTAATTAATGTTGTACACACTGGAGCTAATTGCATCTAGAAATTGTTTACGTGTCCTCAACAATTATAACTGTGCCAGCACAACAGCTAACTATGGTAGATTTCAGGGCCTACTTTCTGTTTACAACCTCAGGACCCTCTAATAACATAACGATCACCTTTTAGATGTTTAGCTAAACTGTTTAAAGAATCAAAGACTAGATTTTGACTTGAATCATCTTTAAACTCAGCTAAAATAGCTTTAGCTGCCGGATGTTTAACATTGTACACATCTCGTTTAGTTATAACTAAACTCTTAATTTGATCTAAACTAAGTAAATCAGTTTTAGTTGATTCCTCTGGACCGCTGTCAACCAGCGCCACTGTATACATGGCCATCCGAGCTGGGTGATACTCAGCCCCTGATGATAACATTTGAACCTTTAAAGTCCATTCTTCAAGCGCTCATCACATACTCACCACTGATCAGGGACTTCCTCAATATTGCTTTGAAACCGCTGCATAAACTTTAGAAAGGAGAGTTGATGAATTCTATTGTCTCAAGTGAGAGTAATTGTCTGATGTTCGCTGAACCATCTCGGCCACAGACCATAACACTTAGCGGACCAGTCTGCTGCCGGTTTCAATGTTCTGAGTTAACCACAAGCTCCCCTTAGCTGTAATTTGTTTTTCTTCTTGTATAAAAAGTAAGCATTCAATGTTCCCAGCTGTCCAAGGCAGCTGTGCTCAAGCATTGTTGGTCTAGGGACAATTAGAATCAGGATCAGCCTCATTTTTATAATTTATTACTTCGTTCATCCTTTATGCAAGTAAGCCTTTAGTGTCTCAAAAAATGCAGAGCATTTCGAATTTCGAGTACATTGAATTTCTAGCACACACCTGGTGTATTGCCTCTCTCGGAGCACTTCTAAAGTTCACGTTAAGGCAGGCCAGCAGCAGTCTTGTAATCAATGCACACAGGCTTGTATTCAGGGGAAGAAATATTCACACTAAGAGACTTCTAGTCATGTGCATTAATTTGCATATTGTACAACATTGCCCCCTGTGCATAATCTCATGTGTGATGTTAACTATTTTATCTCAAATGTGCATTTTCAAGGCACAGATAGTCCTTTGTAGCCCCACAGAAAGTGCATTTCCCACAGCCCTCTCTACCAATTAGTCACATCGTACAGAAGTTTGGCCCATCACTGTGTTTTGAAACTGTAGCTATAAACATACAACTATTGTCCACAGCGATCTTATTGTGCCCCAGCTCAGAGATGAAACAAAACCGTGACTCAATTGTACTCCAAGGTGCTAGGCCTGCTATTCTAGACCAACTGCACAAAGAGCCCAAAAGGGTGACTGACCCCTTTGGATAACCAACTTTAGGAGGCAGTGTTCTGTAGCAGGGGAAGCACCGCACACAAGCACCTGCTCTTGACACAAACATTGAAGTCATGCGGCTGGAACGACCGAATGATCTTCTGATCTTCGCTGGGATCAGTGCTACAGTCTCAAGTTGTGTTCCAGAGATATATTGGTATGTCTATAGACTCTGTGGTAAACTCTATAGTAAACTTTGTTCCAAGAACCTCTGCTCAATGATATTTTCTCAGGCCCAGGAGGAAACCCCCATTGCCAGAACAGCAGCCAAGAAGTTATAGATAGGTACCTAGTTAACATTTGAAGCACACGTAGTCTATTTTGAAATCAAATTTCATTTGAGTAAATATGCACACAATCATTGGTTTGCGCAATGAGAATTCTTGTCCTCCAAAGCTATAATTGTGGAGGTTAAAAGTTGGCTATAGTGGAGGAAGGATGATTGAATTAAACTTGTCTGGTTCTAAGGAGGTTCAAAGACGACGTTCTGACATCGTGCCATTTAAATACATGAGAGACACACTCTGAAAGAGTTCTTTGTAAAGAAGGGTATAATTTAAACCTATAACCTTTATACATCTACTATATATACTTTAAAGGTTATTTTATCCCTTTACCTAGGGGGTAGGAAGGGGGAAGGAATATAGTATAGCTAAAACCTATTATAAATAAGTCTTTATTAATATAGTTTATAACATTATTTCTATTTATACTAGAGCTACAAATATTACCTTTCTAATTTAAAGTATAGTTTTTAAATACTCTATATTATTATATATATCCCTCCTAAGTATAAGGTTAAAAGACTTATAATTATAGTTTTTTT
>MAVT02001725.1:0-10363 GCA_001702395.2 Diaporthe helianthi
TATAAGTAAGTTATTATAATAGGATATATATTAAAGAGTAAAGCTAGAACCTATAAAGTAATAGTAGCTTTTTAATATTACCTATTTTAAGTAATTTAAAGGCTTAAGTTATATAGCGAATAGTACTTTTACCTAGTACTTAATAGCGTTAAATTAGTAACTTATAAACTATAATAGCTTCAACCTTAATAGTACTAATATAAATAGTAATAGAAACTAGGCGCTTTAAGGTATAGCCTAATATTATAGCTACTTATATAGAGGCTTCTAGGTTTATAAAAGTAAATAAGAACTTTACTATAAAACTTCCTATATAGTAAAACTTACTATACTTATTTAAAAAGGTATATTATATTTTATCCGTTTAGGATACTTACTATAATTCTAGCTTAGTAGCGGAACTAAAAGAATATAAATAGTTGATAATAAATAAAGTGATAAAAAGTAAAAGTAAAAAGGGTATTACTAATTAAATTAGAAAGGGTAAGCTAACTATAATAAAATATATAGGTTATACTTATTTATAGTTATTGAAAAGTTAAGGTTTAAAGAGCTAAATATTTTAATATTAAAAGATAGCTAGGTAGCTTATATATATTAAAGTATTAGTAAGTTATAGCTAATAACTATATAATTTGTTTAAGAATAGTAATAAAAAAAAGGTATTAAGTTATATTATTTAAATAAAGGCATAAGTATAATAATAGGTTTAGTAGTTTTAGTTACTACTAGTTAAAATATATAGTAGCTTCTATAAGCTTAAGAAATAAGAGATATAAGAGGTAATAATTAGTCTTATACCTTTACTATACTTAGTAGTATTCTTTTATTATACCTTTTACTAGTAATTATACCTAATAACTGTACTTATTATATATTATTAGTAAATATATTTAAGTATAAATAATGTAAAAGTCCTGCTATTAAACATTTCAAAAAGGAAATTTATATATAAAAAATAAAAAGCTAATAATATAATAAAGTTATTTAATAATCCTTATTTAAATTAACTATAAGATAATATTAATATATATAATAATCCAAACTAATGTTATTAGTTTTAAGTATAATTATATATTAAAAACGTTACTTTATTTAGTAAAATAAAATTTAGTTTATAAATAGAGCTAAAGTAAAAGTTATTATTAAAAGTACATAAAGTATAAGAAATATAGTAATTAAAGAAAAAAAGAATAAAAAGATAAAGTAAATTAATATAAATAAGGAAAAAGAATTATAGCTATTATTAGTTCTAAAAAGAGTTAAGGCTTAAAAAGTTAAACTTTTAAAGTTTTATAAATAGCTAAATAGCTTATATATACTAAATTACTAGTAAATTATATCTAATAAGTATATAAGTTATTAAAGAATAATAATAATAATGTAAAATCATATAAGAGTTTATTATTTAAAAAATACATAGTTATAATAAGTTTAATATATATAATTATTACTAGTTATTATAAGTAGTAGCTTTTATAAGTTTAAGAAACGAGAGATAAATAAGGTAAGAATTAGTTTTATTTCTTTATTATACTTAATACCTCTACCTTAGATCTTTTATTAGTAATTATAATAAATTATTTTAGTTTAAAAGTAAAACTTACTTTTAAAAAAATAAGAAACTACTTATTAATATTTATTTTTATTACTATTTATAGTAAAGCTATTAAGTTTATATATATTAATAATAAAATATAGGTATCTATTTCTAAGTACTTAGTAGGTAAGTAGGTACTTGTCTTTAACCTTGCTAGGATACTACAGTCTATCTTCTCTCTTAGTAGTAGGGTTGCTCTAACTGTTATTGGATGGTGGGTTCCCTAGTAGGTAAGTAGTGCGGCATGCCTGCCTACCCAGCATTACCTAGGTACTTACACGCAACAGGCCTACATCCTACTGCCTAAGTACTGCCTATTGCCGCAGACGCCTCAGCCAGAACCTCCGCGCGCCAGAGCCTCATCCTAATCCTTGTGGCCCATTGGGTGGACGGTTCGATCAATCTGACTTGATGCCGCTTCCTGCTCCCACTCTCCCTTCCCATCACCAGATGCCCACGTCCCCATGGCTTACGTGACCAGCGCGGCGGGCGCCCTCTTGCCACAGCCTCACGCCGCCCCCGAGCCCTTCTACAGCCAGGCTGTCTTCCGCGCATTCGACGATGACCCCTCCAGGAGCGCGACGCCCGCAGTCACTGCCTTCAAACCACCTGAGCCCACCCCCATGCCCGCGACTGCACCTGCCACCGCAACTGCACCTGCACCACCCCCCCGGCCCCGTTCCAATGGCGCCTGCATGTCTCCCATCAACCCTTCCGAGGTCGAGATGGCCCAAGGGCTCATCCAGATGAGGTCAGGCCTTGCGCCCACTACTCTGACTCCTCCGGCCCGCTATGCGCCGGCGCATACGCATGCGCCTGCACACTCGCGGCCTTCTGAGACCCCAAGTGTCAACGGCCACGAGGCTACCCTTCTGCTCCACCCACCATCATCATCTTTGCCCTTACTATCACCAGTCACGGCCTCGGCTGCATCACCAGCTGCATCACCAGCTCCGGCAACAGCTCCGGCAACAGCATCAGCAACAGGCCCAGTGCCCGCCCTTGACGACCATCCAACAGTGTCATCGTCCTCAGATGAAATTGTTGGCCGGCACTCTGATGACTTCTCATTCGGTGACAAGAGTGACACTACCATCACCGACCCTCAAGTAGACCGCCCTGAGGAAATCTTTGGTTTGCCGCCACAGGCCGGCCCTGCCTTCACGCCAGGCTACGAGCCTCCTCACGGAAGGTTTTCGACGGTTTCGGCGCATCCAGCAAGTACTAACGGCGCAGACCCACATGGCTTTGGCGACACTAACGTCGAAGGGGCCATCCTGAGTCCTCCGATGTTGCAGTCGCCTACTGCGCCGCCACACAGAGCCGGGCCTGGCACGCAGTCACCAGGAAGCCGGCCCTATGATCCATCAGCGCCCATTATATCATCTTCAATGCCACCCGTGCATACTGGACGCTGCCGATGCCGAACCGTGCCTCAAGCTTTCCTGTCGGCGCTGGACCATGGCAACTCTGCTGATGTAGAAACCTTGGCGAAGCTATATAGCGTGTGCCGGGACAACTTGTGCGTTCCGCACCTGAATTCTTATGCGCAATTCATTACCAGTGCCATTGAGGCAACACTCACGGCGAACCCCATGGCTGCCACGCCCCGGCCGACCGTCGAGAGGACGCCGCAGATGGAGCAGCCCCTGTTCAGCTTCGAGGAGACCGGCTCCGGCACCAGGTGGACAGCTGTGCCTCGGAGGAGACGTGCGACGTCGATCCCAGGGATCGATGAGATTGAGCTTGACCTGCCTCCAAAGAGGCGGCGGCTGGAACCCGAGGAGAATGTGTCAAAGGCCGAAGCGCAATCACCCTCAGCACATGCCGAGTTCTGGACTAAACCGCAGGTGCATTCCGGCGACTGTAGACCTCAGCCCGACGTTGCGTACAACGAGGAATTCAGACGCAAGGTTCTCAGGGAGTTAGAACACGAATTCACCGACCTTAAGGAGGACGACTGGTCTCGTGGTGAAACAACCAACAGATACATCCACGCCATACTTTCAAGGTGCGAGCACCCAAATACGGACGTCCGGAAGGGCCCCATTGATGCCGGCTTCCTGAATTCGCAAGAGGCCTCTACAATATTGGAAAAAGGGGCGGAACGGCTTCCAATCATCACAACAGGCCAGCAACAATTCAAGTGGACCGGCAGCGAACGCCCAATAGCACAACTTTTCAAACGCATGGAAGACTTGAGCAGGCAGGTCTCTGTGCAAATACCTTCCCACAATTTCGACCTGCCGTCTTACGAGACAAAGAGTTTAAACGCGATCCGGGAGCGCTTCCTCCGCGGCCAAGTGTCGCGAGACCCATGGAATATCCTTGATCTTCGGAGCCCCCTTCCGCCTTCGATCTTGCCATCTTTTTTGACCGGCGAAAATTGCCAGTTGCTCCCCCGAATCCGCGACGCTCTGTTGGAGGGCCACTGCGCCGAGAGGATCAAAGCCAGCCGCGAGGAATGGAACGAGTGGACTGAGCTGCTCGAGTGGGTACTGATGTCTGAGGGCGGTCACAATACGGCCCCACACATTGACAGTCATGGCTGGTCGACGTGGATCACGATCCAGGAGGGCAACTTTGGTTTCGGTTGGCTGGCGCGACCGACCGATGAAGAACAGGAGGACTGGATGAATGCCCCGTTGAGCTACACGGGGGGCAACTGGCGATTCGTGATCCTCAAGCCGGGCCAGACTGTGTTCTTCCCATCCGGAACCGTACACTTTGTTTTCAGATTACATGCTGAACAGACCCTGGCGCTGGGCGGCCATCTCCTGCAGTGGACCGCGCTGGAGCGTTGGGTGCAGATCATCCTCTGGCAGCTGAAGAACCCAAACATCACGAACGAAGACCTGGGGACGGCGCCACTGAAGTACATCCGCAGCGCGAGGAAGCTTGTAGAGCACCGCATGGCTAACTGGCGTGTTACGACTTTGGGCGGCATGACTACGGTCACTCGGTTCATGGCGCTCGCTACGGTAAGTCGCCGCCCCCTTTTCTATAAATGCCTTCCTTCATTGAGATCTACTTGGGTGAATGAGTCCGCTGATCGAGCCGGTTGTAGGAGGTGGAAAGGTGGTACCACCAGAAGAAGAAAAAGAAGCGGGCTAGGTAGCTTGGGCAGCAGGACGGTTCGCGCCGTGTCGATGATGCATAACCACAGGCCTTGTTGGCCCTAGCACTTGCGATTCTCCTTTGAAGTTGTTTCTGTCAACATTGCAAAGACGAAAAGAGGGAGGTAGATCCAAAAAGGCATGATTTGATTTTCTAGTACGGCGTTTCAGTGGTATGGTCTCATGACCCCCCCCCCCTTCGTCTCTGACCGCTCGGCCGTCCCAATGCGTTCCACCTGTCCACGAACATGGAAGGACAGGATATATCGTGGAAGGGTGAAATTGGGGATCGGCCTGTCAGGATAGAAGGAAGAGAGGATGCCCAGGACACAACTGTCATGTTTCAAACTAGTCGGGTTGGAAGAGAGGGCTGTCTGGTTCCTTTTCCCCTTTCGCTCGACGCTCGGTTCCCTCCCCTTGCTCGGCGTCGTCCGTACATACAATGCGCTGACGACGCGCAATCAAGTTTCAATACACTTCACCCGCATCCAGCTAAACCCATTTATACGTCACCATGACCATGAGCATTCCCTTCCACGTCCATGGCTGGCTGGCTCACCAAACTCTCCTCGATATCTTCAAACTGGGTGGTGCCCGCCAAATCGCAGGGCGGGCCAACTTGGTGCAGGTCGGCATGTGGCAAAACTCCGCACACGGGGGTGCGTGCACACATCATGGCAAGGACGGCATCGGGAGGCATACTTTAATGTCTAACTACCACCCGCACTCAATGGAAATGATCCGCGTCTCTATCTTCGTCTTTGTTTTCTTCTATTCCCACATCTCCGTTGAAGAAGACAGCCAATAATTGGTGCAATACCGCCTACCAGACTCACGAGAATAGAAGTATGGGGGGCTCCGTCCGTGTGGAGGTAAAGGTGTTGCACGACCGAAAGCTCGCATTGATATGCGCCATCATTGGCCCAAGGTAAGAACCGCCGCAATGTGATGTGCTTCTCGGTTGTTATGACACCATATGTCTATCTATGAAAAAACACGCCCCGCCCAATGTTGAACGTCTGAGGCCCCCTGCCCACCCCGAAAGTGAGGGGGCGCTTTATTTTGAGTATTTTGAATCTGGGTTGATGCAGTCGTAAGCAACCAGAAAAAAAAGTTCTTCCTTGGTCGAAAAGCAGTCAATAAAACGCCGTCCCGACCAAGGAAAACCATCCGACTCAGTTGCCGATGCCGTTGCCGTTGCCGTTGCCGTTGCCCGTCTCAGCAACCGCCTTCTCCAGCGCATTGATGACATCGGCCCTCAGGTCGTCGGCGTCCTCGACACCGCAGCTGAGGCGAACCAGGTCGTCAAAGACGCCTACGGCCTCGCGCTGGTCCTTGGGGATGCCTGCGTGGGTCATGCTGGAGGGCACCTCGCACAGGCTCTCGACGCCGCCCAGCGACTCGGCCAGGGTGAAGACACGGGTGAGCTGGCAGAAGCGCTCTGCGGCGGCGTGGCCGCCCCGGATGCAGAAGCTCAGCATGCCGCCGCCCATGCCGTCGCGGTGCTGCTTCTTGGCGATGGCGCGGTGGGGGTGGGAGTCGAGGCCGGGGTAGTTGACGGCGATGACGTGGGGGTGTGCCTCGAGGGCGGTGGCGACGGCGGTGGCGTTCTTGGTGGCCTCCCTGGCGCGCAGGTGCAGGGTCTTCATGCCGCGATGGGCGAGCCAGCAGTCAAAGGCAGAGGGGACGGCGCCGATGGCGTTCTGCAGGAATGACAGGCGGGCGCGCAGGTCGTCGCTGTTGAAGGCGGCGACGCCCATGACGACGTCGGAGTGGCCGTTGATGTACTTGGTGACGCTGTGGACGACAATGTCGGCGCCGTGGTCGAGGGGGTTCTGGACGTAGGGGCTCATGAAGGTGTTGTCGACGACGACCATGATGCCGTGGGCGTGGGCGGCGGTGGCAACCTTGCGGACGTCGACGAGGCGCAGGGTGGGGTTGGAGGGGCTCTCGATCCAGACGAGCTTGGTGGCGTCGGTGATGTGCTCGCTGATGTCGACCTCGATGGCCGGGGTGAAGGTGACCTTGACGCCGTGGGCCTTGGCGACCTGGGTGAAGTAGCGGTGGGTGCCGCCGTAGACGTCCGAGACGGAGATGACGTGTGACCCGGCGGCCAGGCTCTGCAGGATGTTGGCGGTGGCGGCGCTGCCCGAGGAGTAGGCGAGGGCATACTTGGCGTGCTCGACGGCGGCGACGGCGGTCTCGAGGTTCGTCCTGTTGGGATTGCTGCTCCGGCTGTACTCGTACTCGCCAACGGGCTTGCCTACCGCCGTCTGGGCAAAGGTGGTGGACAGGGAGATGGACTCGATGACGGCGCCGGTGGCAGGGTCATGGGGAGACCCGGCGTGGACGGCGAGGGTGCCGAAGCCCTGGACCGGCGATGGGGCACGGGGCGGCGTCTCTATTGGCTGATCGTGGGCATCGCCGTTGCCGTTGAGGATGGGGACGGTCATGTCTGACTGCGGCGGTGCGGTGTGGGGGCGATTCGGAAGAGATCTCAAGGAGACTGAGAATGATGATTGCTCTGGGAGCACAGGATAAGGCAGGCAGGTAGGTAGGTTGTGGTAGGATCGAGATGAGGCGAAGGGCTCCAGGGGAGATGTCTGTGTAGATTATATAAAAATATTATCCACACCGTGTGTGTGTGTGTGTGTGTGTGTGTGTGCGCGCGCGCATGGATGTATGTAAATGTGTATATATATATATATATATATATGCACACACCTAAGTATACACCATATATGTATGTATCTTGTAAATGTAATCCTCTCGGTCAGACACGTACCCGCAATATCGACTCACCAGCAGCAGAGGGTCACGACAAATACGGCGGTGATGACGAGAGAAAATGGGCTAGGGGCGATGGCGCAATCGACGGCAACAAGGGCATACTGACTAATTAGGCTCGTGGTGAGAAAGCCTTTCTGGCAGTTTCGCCTGCTGACAGATGGGAAATGCGGGACAAGCGGGCGGTGGGTGGCCGACCTGGACAACACATTTGAACCATAGGAATTGAATTGCGCCCTTGCACGATTACATGTACAGCAGACAGACCTAGTGTATATAGAGGATATCTAAGCCCTCTCCAATATAGTGGACACACTAGTGGACACATATGTGGACTAGGGATGGCGAAATAGTGGGGCCGGGCACCTCTTTGTAAGAATTCGGAAATTTCCGCTAGTTTGTGGAAGGAATTGGAAAACCACGCTAAGCCTATTTGGGAGTGGGTCTATGCCTAAAAAGGAAGGCGGTTAAGCTTTCTAGCGGTCCTTGATTCTGCTAACCTAGCTAGCTTTCTGTAGCCTACCTACTAACTATTTTATTCCCATCTACCCTACTAATCTATATCGTTAAACCTTTAATTAAACACTACTAAAATAACTCTAATTTGTTACTAAGATGGCTAATTATCTTTCCCCTAATCTACTCTTTAATGTAAAGGAGTATTTTACTTATTCTAAGTAGAATAAAAAGCTTTAGGTAACTTGTAAGTAGTGTAGTAACTGTAGCTGAAAAAACACTACCTATAACTAAGAGTACTTAGCCTTAAAGTGCATACTATTTATCGTCGCCTATAGTACCTAAAAGTAAGCTAAACTACCTTCTAACTTCTTTAAATATATATAAACTCCTTGCTATATAAATTTATAGTATAAAGCGTTTATAAAAGCTTGCTTTACGTCTGGGCTATCTTTTAGTGTATATAAAAGCAAGGATATCCTTATAGTGTACCAACTACTTGACTTAATGTTTACGCTACCTAACTATAAGTAAGTTACCTTATACCTTAATGAGGTTTATAAGGACTATTAAAAGGAAGTCCTTAATTGATTAGCTACTATAAAGTATATTAACCTTATCTTTAATAGGTCTAATAATATCTCTTTTAACTAGAATATTAACCTATTTATAGAGATCCTAGGCTAGGCGGTATTCTACTAGGAGATAATTAATACTAGTATTACTTCCTATTTGTCTTTTAATTAAGTAATAATCCTCCTCTTATTTATTACCTTAGTAGTTAGCGGTAACTTTAGCAAGGTTAACTTTGTTTATATAGATACTAATACTACTTAACGCAAGTACTAGTAAGACTTATAAGCCCTACCGTAGCTTACCTACCTATTAGGTAGTCTTTATAACTTATATAGGCTATAATTACTAGTTAAAGATATCGTTATAGCCTCTCCCTAGTAATTAACTCTTAGCTAAGCTATTAGTATAATAATATTCTTTTAGTACTTAAAAAAGTAGTATACCTAGCTTAGGGGAATTATAACTAAGTAGTATAGTAAGCTATATAGCTTATTACTACTAGTAATTACCTGCTAAGGTAGTTAATAAGCTGCTTTATAGTCTTTTAAGCGAGCTTACGTTGCGCTTGTAACTTTTTGTACTAATGGAGATGTTTAAGTAGAAGTATATACCTAATTGAACTTTTAAACTATAATAGAAGCTAATCCTAGTACTAATCTTAAAAGATCTATCAATACTCTATGTAATTAATCCTTTTAGCGATAAGTTAGCTATTTGCTAGCGATCCTTGGCCCTATTATCTTAGTGTAAAAACGTTCTAAGGCTAATAGATTATATGTCTATTGGGTAATCCTACGCTAGCTAGGAATAAAGAAATAGTAGGGGTAACTGCAAGATAGTATGCAATAGTAAAAGGTAGACTAGTTAGCACTCCTATATATATTCTATACCCGTTTTACTAAATAGATTACTAGTATATACTAGGTTATATATTCTCTTAACCCTAATAGCTTTACTAATAATGCTTTTAGTAAGGCTAAGCAACTACGCGTAATTAAGTAGGTTTGTAACTATGTACTGCCTAACTAAGCTAAGGTAATTATAGCTAACTATATAAGGTTTTAGCTAGGCAATGGTTTACGCTATAGCCCTAGCTCCTTATTTTATAGGTATAATATACTAATTAAAAAGAAGTAGGTAGAGTAGGCTACCTTAAATATACCTTTTACGGTATATATTGTGTAACGCTTGTTTAAGGTACTAGCTAACTTTATACTAAGCGAAAGATCCTTTTCTATAGTAAACTTTATATATTCTCGATCTTGTAACCGGCTATACTAAGGATTAGTTAATAAACTAACGTTTATCTACATAAACGATTATATGCTTAAGCGCCTAGTTAACTAGGCAGTAGATACTACTTAAAACGAGATCTTTAACTTAGAGGATTAATTTCTTAAGTACTAGCTTAGCGAGGACAAGGGATAGGACTTCCTAGGCTAATTAGTGGGAATAACTAAGTTAAACAGCCTAGCTAAGCCTATAGCTTGCCTAGTTAAGTATAGGCAATTCGCATAGCTGCTAGAGGATTTAAGTCCCTAAGATAATTAGTTTTAGAACGCACTGGAATGGGGCTAAAATAGCCCCTGGGGGGCCGAACTAGCTAGTTAAACTAGCTAATAAATGCTAGCAAATACATCATTTTGTATAGCAGACCTACCTATTTTAAGGTACCCACAAAACCGTTGCGCCCCACTTGACCTCTGGAATGGAAACCTGCTAAAAAAAATGGAAAAATTCGGCAACGGAAAAATTCCAAAACCATCCCTAATGTGGACAGCCAAGAGCTAAATATGTAATTCCCCGCACTACGCCCTAGGGCCTAAAT
>MAVT02001726.1:0-10359 GCA_001702395.2 Diaporthe helianthi
ATTAACTCTTATCTCTTATCTATTATTCCCCTATTCGATCTAGTAACCTCTAAGAACTTTTTCTTTTTATTAATATTTAAAATAGTACGTAGTCTCTAAAGTAATTAAGGTTATTACTTAGCTATTTAGAATTATATACACGGATTATCTTATTTTTCTACTTTAGAAAATATACTAAGTTATAATAGTTTATTTTATAATATCTATATATAATTTAATATTAAATAGCTAAATATTAACTTTTATTATTATTAAAGCTTCGTAGTATTTCAAATACTAATTAAAGGTAGTAAATATATATTTATTAACTTATAAGCTTTAAAAAATTTAAACTTAAAAATAATAATTTAATAACTTAGTATACTTAGCTATTTATTTTATATATAAATAGTACTTTTTGAAACTTTTATATTATTTACCTAGTATAAATTAAGTTATATCTTATTTATTAAATATATGTAGTTTAAAATTAAATTATAGTAATATGTTAATTAAAGCAACTATAAGTAGTAGAGAAGGTATATTATATCCGGTTACTAAGGGCGTTACTCTAGAAGGGAAAAACTTTTAGTAAAGTAGAAGGCAACATTTATATACATGGGTAGTCATGATCTAAGTAAAGAACGAGGCCTAACAAAGGCTAGTAACCGCCCTAGATGCCGGGCACAAGCACATACAAGGTGCTAGGCAGAGGCGGCTACCCGCCTATACGGTCCTAGGAGCTTCGGTGTGCAACACAGTCTAGCCCATCCGTTACAGAATAAATAGGTACCTACCTAGGTACCTAGGTAGGTACTGTCGCACCCCTCCGCAACTACTAGTCCGACAAGATGCCGCCCCGGCGCAAACCATAGTGCGCTAGAATCAGGACAGCACCTCTCAGCCCTCTCAGCTCTTTGCACACAAAGCCACCGGGCCCCAATCCAACTGTAGACCCGGGCCTTGGGCTGAGCTCTAGTCTACCCCGACTGTCAGGAGACAGCAGGAGCGCACGGGCCAGGCCCCATAAGAACAAACTCCTTGGCCCCCGGCCTTAGACAAACTTAGCTAGACGACACACACAAACAGAGAAACCAATCAAATGCTATAATAACCATCACAACTTAGCTCAAATACAAAAACCAAACCCACTACCACATCAATAGTCTTATCTCCTCGACGACAACAACACTACTACAAACTTATCCGCCTTTACATCCTTCCATAGCTCCGCGCCCTACAACAAAGATACACCTACTTTACGCACGCTAACTTCTTTGCTTCTATTTATAGTCCAGCTCCCCATACATTACCAAAATCTAACCTAGCAACCTTAAGTACGCTTGCTTGCTTTAACTTTTTTTCAATAAAGCGGATTTAACTCTACTTAACGAAAAAGCATAGCCTACATACTAGTTAACAAAGCGAAAAAGTTTCCTATTCTTCCTAGCTACTTAGCGCAAACTCTAACTGCATAAATCTTCTTTATTGTTTAAGCGAGACGCCGCTTCCCTAACCCCAACAATTAAGTTGTCGCTTTCTAACAAAACCTTATTTGCACCTACACTTGTTTGCTCGCCTCTTAAGCATAAACATAGTAGCAGCCTTTCCTTATTTTTTATATTTAGTATTAAAAATACTTTTATCTTATTACACTATAATAAAAACCTTAATTCTATAATTCTTGTCTTTTTAACACTTTATTCTTACTACTTTAAACTACTAGCAATTTTACTTTTATTAAAACGCAAACTTTAACTATTAATAATAGTTTTGCCCTTGTTTTCTAACTTTAAAATTTAAATAAATGAAACTATAGCTTTACTTATTGCTAAAAATACAATAATGCTTATTGCTTAAACTATAGCTTAGCTTTATAACTACTAAAATAATAACTTCTTTTAAATAATAGCGGCTGCATTTGCAAATACTTTATTGCTCTAAGTTTATATATAAGCTTTTGTAAACGGAAATAGTCCTTATAAATCTTTTTTATAACTATTTAACATTAGTTTTTTTTACTCGCGAAAATATATTAGATTTAGCGTTTAATTAAATAGCAAGGTAACTAAGTACTTTAACATTTTTTACTTTATTAAACGCCTTAAGCACTTTAAATAAATTTACTTTACAAAGAATATCTACTATATATAGTTATAATATCTACTAAAAAATACATTTAAATAGTACTTTTATATTCTTATAAAAAATAATTAATAGCTTTTTAAAATAGCTATAATAAACGCTATTTACAATAAACTAAAAGTATAATTTGCAAAATCCTTTTTTTAATACTATAGTATTTTTAAAAAGTAAATACTTTTTACTTTTAAATATTGCAAACGGTAAGAATATTACTTTCTTTTTTTAAATTGTAATTTTAAACGCAAAATTCCATAATATAAAACTTTTCGCGCAACTTATTGTAGTATTTAAATTATTTGCTCTAAAAGTTAAGTTTAAACTTAATAAACCTAATAATGCTATAACTCTTAAAAGCTTTCTAAATTAAGTTTAAAGCTATAAAAGTATAATTACTAATTTTGCCCAATAAAAATTTCCATTAAAATAAATAGTAATTCGCTTTATAAAGCTTACTTTAAATTTTAAAAGCAGGTTAACAACCTCCTTTATACTACGCTTCCCGCTATTGCAAGTTTTACAATAGCTATAGTAACGCTTTTAAGCGCTACTGCTTTTTTTTAATTTACAATATATTTATTTAAATCCTACTAACTAACCCTAAAACTTAAATAACTTTTAGCTTTTTTATTATCTCGCTAAATGCGCATAAATGTTAAATAATAAATATAATTAACTATAGCTACTACTAAATTAATACGCAATATAGCGCTATTAGTAAAATAAATAACGCTAAGGTTAACTATTATAAGTATAATTTAACGCTTTAAAATAAGCATTTATTTTAAAGAACTATTATTTACTTACCCTATAAGCCTAATATATTGCACAACTAAATTAATAAGATTAGCTTTAACAAGCTTATTATAGCGAATTTATTAACTATGCAAATTAGCTTAATACATTTTACTAATAACTCTTTGTTAAAAATACTTTTAAAAAAAAGGTTTTTCTTAAAACCGCGTTTATAACTTTTAACTACCCCTTTAAAGAAGCCTTTTTTTAAAATAATTAAAACAAGTATTCTAATGTTAGCTATTTTAAAACTTTATATATAGCTTTTTTTGTTTATAAATACTACTGCTGTTACTTTTAAAGCAATAATGCCTTAATAAACTACGTTTATTCTATTTACTTTAAAAAACCAAGGCCAAAAGAGTAGAGTATAAAATAAACCCTACTTGTAAAATAAAACTTATGCTTAATTGCTACGTTGTTAAACGTAGATAGTAAGCTAAAAAATCTATTAGCGGCAAAAAACTAATTAGCTCTAGTGTTATAACGAATACTATTAGAGGTGTAAAGGTTATTAAATTACTAGTAAAAGTTAATTTAAAACTAGGAATAAGTTTTAGTTTTCTTTTATAAACTTACTTATACCTATTTATATATTTACTTAATAGTATAATATTAAATATATATAGCAATACTAACTATAATTGCATAATAGCAAATAAATAATAGATTTAGTAATTTTACTTAAACTTGTAACTTTGCAAATATACTGTACTACTTTGTTTATAAAAACTTAGTATAAATATTTACAAGTTATTTAATTACATTATTATACCCTTTTAATTTCTTAGCACCTATATTAACTAGAATAAGCCTATAATAGCGTTTTTTACAAAGGAAGTATTTATTATTAATAATCTTTAAGTAAATATGCTACTTAGTATAAACTTTATAAGCTTTAAAGGCTTTAATATAGTTATTTTTAAATTATATACTAATATTAAATCTTATTATATTTAGATTTTGTAAGAATTAAAAAGATAAACCTATTTTATTAAAACTAAAGTTGTTGCATTAAAGAAAACCTTGATTCTACTTTAGTTAATAATATAGCTGCTTGTTAACTATAAACTCTATGCTAAGAATTCGCAGGATTTAATTTTTACTCTAACTTCCTTGCATTTTAGCTTTTTTGCTTTATTTATAAATATTTATTTAAACTTAATTATTATTCGCAATAATAGTTATAGCTTACTTTAGATTTTTAAAGGAATGTTTATTAGCTACTTTTGTTCTATAAACCTACAATGCTACGTTAATACTATAAAACAAAACGCTAAAGCTATATTAGCCGCCTTTTACGGGTTATCTAACCCTTTAATAAAGATTTCTATTTAAGCGAAAAACTTCTAAGAATATGCTACTAGGGCAAACGTTTTTTCAAGCCTATTAACGAAGGATAGTAAGAAGCTTTTTAAGTTTTTTAACTAAAACGCAAATATTTTTTACAATAAGGGATTTACTAACGTCCCTTAAAGCAAATAGCTTAAGGTTTAACTTTAAAACAACTAGCAAGATATAATTCTAAAGAAATATTGCGTATATTTAATAATAGTAAGAAATATAAAAATTGTTAATAAAATGCTTAAGAAACTTCAAAAAGCTAGGAAACTTAAACAAATAAAAAAATTAGTTTTATTTTTATTCCTTGTTTTTGTTATATAGTATATAATATTTAATAAGACTTAAAATAGAAAAATAGTTATTAACGTTTAAAGCCTTAACTGTATAGCAATTCTAAACTATTATCCTATGTAAAGCTAAAATAATATTTTTAGTAAAATTACAAATGCAAAGTATATTACTGTACTTAACGCAATAGCTTTTTTTTACTAATAGTAGCTACATTTAGAAACACAATAAATATTTACTATAATAATAGTATAAGGTTAATTTACTTTTAAATACGCAATTATAAAATACTATAGTAGCTTAGCGTATATATAACGACAAATAAACTAATAACTTTTTAGTATAAAAGAAAAAGCTTACTTAAATAATATTGTTATTCTTACAAAGGGATTACTTAATAACTATCTTTAAGATATTAGTAAAGTTTTCGCTAAACTTAAAGAAATAAACATTACAATAAGCTTAAAGAAATCCTTCTTTACTATGCTTACAACCGTTGTACTTAGGCGTTACATTAACTCCTTTAGACTATTTACAACAAAGGAGCAATTGCAAGCTATTTAAGCCTTAAAGTTTTTAAAACCTCTTAAAAATCTTAAGCATTTTATTAGTTTTGCTAAATATATAAAGTATAACGTGCCCCGCTTTGCAATAAAAATTAAGCTTTTTAAAACTTAAAAAACTAGCCTTTTTTAGTTAAATTCTAAAAGTAAACTAAAAAGTAAAATAGCTAGGTAACGCTAGATAAATTGCATTATATTTAAAATACTTCGTAAAGCTAAAAAAGCTACTTTTAAAACAATTAAATTTAATCTTATAAAATATATTTCAATTGTTTACTTTAACCCTAAAAAACTACTCTTTATTAACTTCGACGTTTCTACCGCTAGAATTAAAGCTTAAGTCTACTACGTTAATAACGCAATTACTTATAAGCTACTAAAAAAAAATAAACATATTACTATATATCCCCTATAAATAACTGTTTAAACTATTATTTATCTAAGCTATATACTCTTAAATGTAAAGCAATAATATTAAATAACTAAGATAAAAGTTTTTAAATATATTTAAGTTTTAAAAAAATATAGCTAATGAATAAAACTAATATAACGCTAGGCAACTTTTCATATAAATTATTCCGCTATCTTAGAACTTTTTAAATAACTAGATATTATTAACTCTATAGCTACCTTTATTAATAATAAAAAACTTATTTATACTTTTAAATTTATAAGTAAATTTAACGTTAATTTTCTTTACAAGCCTAATTAGCAAAATATTATCCTTAACGCTTTATTTTAACTACTTTTACTAAATATAACTTTTACTAATGCACCTAATAGTTTTAATATCCTACCTAATAACTATAAGGAATACTAGTTATTTACTACTAAAGAATACGCTACACTTAAAAGAATACTTCGCTATAGTAAAATTTATATTAAAATATTATTAAACTTCTATTAATATCTTTAAAATAATTATTAAAACAATCTCTACTAATTATAAATTCTCGATATAATTTATAAAAATAAAGCTTTTAGCAAAAACAAAGTTACTTTTTTATTAAAGATTTATTTTAGCCTAATTTAAAAAACCTTATTAAAATATAAAACCCTATAACTATATATTCTTTGGTTTTATATTCCCAAAATTCTAAAACTAGTATATGCAAGCAACTACTACAAATATACCTAACTAATAAAATTTCTTTACCTATACTATATTAGCTAACTATACGCTAAGTTTTATAAATTTACTTATTAATATCTAAACTATTAAGTCTTTAATATTTATTACTATAAAATATATAGTAGCTTGCAACTAATGCTTAGCCCGCTATACTTATACTACTAAATTATAATAAACTTTGTTTTAGGCCTACTAATCTTAAAACTAAAAGAATTTAACTATATTTTTCTTGTAGTTTGTAAGTTCTTAAAAGAAATCCTCCTAATACTTAGAAAAATAACCTAGAAATCCTTAAACTAAGCTCTAGCCTTACTGCAAAATCTACTTTAAAGCAACTAAGGATATTTAAAAGTTATTTTTTTTTAAATAAAGATTTAAAATTCCTTTTAGAAGTTTAGGCTTTTATTTAAAAGATTTATAAAATAAAGCTTTTTTATATAATTGTATACTATCCCTAAATAAATAGTTAGTTTAAAAAAATAGTTTAAATAATTAAATTAGTACTATAATACTTTATCTATAGATTAAATAATCCTAGAAAATAAATAAAAACGCTTGCCTATATTTAATTTAAATACTATAATAGTAAGTCCTAGGCTTTTAAAAGCTTGCTAAATAAGATTATAAAAAGATTTATA
The DNA here is from genome assembly GCA_001702395.2 of Diaporthe helianthi. Taxonomy (NCBI): domain Eukaryota; kingdom Fungi; phylum Ascomycota; class Sordariomycetes; order Diaporthales; family Diaporthaceae; genus Diaporthe; species Diaporthe helianthi. The sequence continues at coordinate 6,882 of MAVT02001726.1, forward strand.
CTAAATAATATTTTTAATATTGTTGCTAATTAACTTTCCTAATAACTCTTAAACTTATTGCAAAGCTAAATTTGCATTTACAACGCACTTGCCTTAGTTGCAATAATTATAAAAGTTTATTTTAACAAAAAGCATTTATTTTAATTTTTTAATAATAGCTAAAAAGTTTTTTTTTAATTATATAAGGAATATAGCGTTTAATAAAATATTAAATACAAATACAAACTATAGTATGCTAGCTTGTTTAAGATAAAAGAATATATTAGCTATTTTGCCTATAAGCTTAACTTCTTTGCTTTATAAAAGCTTAGATATAATGTTATATTTATTAATTACTTTAAGCTATACTTTATAGATTCGTTTAGGCAAAATATACCCTTAATTAGCCCTATACAAGTTAAGAATTACAAGAAACAAATATTAGAATTAAGGAAAACGCCTATTAGGATAAAAAGATATTTTGTTAATTATATAGGCCTTGGGCTAGAATTCCGCGAATAGAAAACACTAGTATAACTAGGCAATTACGCGCAACGCCTTGTTAATGCGTTTCAACGCAATCGCGTTTTTATTAAAAATTTAGCAAGCTATTGTGTATTATAGATTATTATTATACGGCCTACAAGGGCGTAGTCTTTTTTAGGGGGGGGAGATTGTTAAGAGATAGCAGGAGCGCACGGGCCAGGCCCCATGAGAACAGACTCCTTGGCCCCCGGCCTTAGACAAACTTAGCTAGACGACACACACAGACAGAGAAACCAATCGAATGCTACGATAACCATCACACCGACAGCCTGGGCGGTGTTTCCTCCTGCTACCTAGGTAGGCTGGCTCGTGACCAGAACGAGGGCGGCTAGAGGCAGCAGAATCTGCGTGCAACTTCTTACCCTCCTCCACCAACCACATGGCCGTCCATGCTTGTGTCTACCTAGGTACAGTATATATGATATCTGGGCCTAGGAAAGGACAGCTACTTAAGTACCCACCAGCTTACCCGGGGAGCCTGCCGTCTAAAGTTCAGCCCCGGCTCTGTGCAGAGAAGTGGGGCTGTCATATCTTTGGTCTTCCAACGTTGACGAGATCTCCAGTCGGGCCGCCTGAGCCTCAACACGTGGGCTCTTCTGGCCACTCAACTCGGGTGACAATCTCTGCCCCGCCGACCTCTCTCTTACTACTCACTTGTCCCACCCCCCCTCAACACGGCATTTAACTTAACACCCCAAATAATCGACCGCCTTCCCACAAGCGATATCGTCCTATCTGCTCGCCCGCCCACCGACTTGAGCCGCCTGCAAGCCGCCGCCTGCTGAAACCTCTCTCGAAGCCCCGGATCTGCCCTTACTCGCGGCGGTTATCCGCCTGTCGAACATTCAGCAACCCTCGGTGCTTGTCGCTCGGTCGCGGGGTCGCAACACTCGACGGCGACTTCCACGCCCGTGAAACCTGGGTGGCCTTCCCATCTCCAGCCTCTCGCGTCTTCCGCGCACGAGTCCCAGACGATGCTGCGGAAACCATGTTGACTCGCTCTCCCGTGCCTGCAAGGTCTCCCAGTGCCTCACCCAGCTCCTTCCACAGTAGTTTCCACTATGCGCCCGCCTCCCCACAACGTTCGCCAAAGGTGCCGACCGCTGTTTCGCGGCGGCCATCGACAACATCGCCATTGGGCGCCAACATGATCTCACCGTCATTATCGTCAAAGCTGCAGCCGAAGCCCCCGCCAAAGTCGCAAGGGCCACCTGAGCGCACCGTCAAGTACGTAGGCGTCGATGCCGCGACACAGTACTCTCCCATGGAGCCACACGATTACTTCGCACCGCGCAAGGCTCCCGGTCGATCCTCGCCGTTGAGGGACACTCCTGATGCGCCCGGTCCCTGCCCGTCACGAGTCCAGTCCGAGCAGGCGTCTCAGGGCGATACCACCTCCACGGTGCCTACCGAAGCGGCGACGACCATTGTCGACTCGCAGTCTGAAGCTACTGCTGATAGCCTCCCGGATGATGAGCCGCCAATGCTGAAGGCCCCGCACCCCCTGTCGCCGGTCAAGCGACGCAACTCTGAAGGGCCTGGCGCATCGATGGGGGAGTCATCGGCCGCCGGACAGCGAGCCTTGCCCAAGCGCGTCAAGCCTGACACGGCGCCTCCCAAGGTCCTGCCTGTGCGGTACGAATTGTGTGCGATTGAGGACATCGTGGTCCTCATAGCGAACATGCTATCAGAACTGATAGAGACCAATGACGCCCTGGCCATGAGGTCGGGGCATCTCACGCGGTTCCACAGCCGGTATGCGCCCCGCCTCAGCGACCCACCCCAAGCGGGCTATATGGGACAGTCTTGCTAACATGAAATAGGACAGCGCCAGGGATATCTGTTCTTGATTATCTGCACCGTCTTGCCAAGCATGCGACGCTGCCTCCGCCCTTACTTCTCTCCATGGTCTACTATATAGATCGACTGTGTGCATTATACCCGGATTTCGCCATCAACACATTAACAGTTCACCGATTCCTCATCACAGCGGCCACGGTGGCTGCGAAAGGGTTATCGGACTCATTCTGGAATAATTCTACGTACGCAAGGGTGGGTGGCGTGAGGGTAGCTGAGCTGAAACTGCTAGAGCTAGAGTTTTTGCACAGGGTGGACTGGAAGATCGTGCCAGACCCGGAGGTCCTCGTTGCCTACTACAGGGGGCTGGTGCAGAGGTCGCCGGCTTATGTGCTCGAGGACGAGATGGACCAGGACGACGAGGACGGGTCAACAGAGATATCTGACGAGGCAGATGACGATGTAGGAGAGGTAGAGAACGCAAGCGAGAGCGAGGTCTCCCCGCAAGCTGGGCCTCCAGACGATCCAGCCCAAGCGCAGCCTTGAATATGGCCGGCGCACTTGAACAAAAGGGGACGTTTCCAGCAAACTTTGAGAGAGGGGGTTGGCGTATATCAAGGTCGGAAACACTGGTGAGCGTTACAAGGGAGTTAGTTTATGTGATATCCTGCATCGATGCGTTTCTGGAGAAAAGGCCCGGGTTTGATTAGAAGCAAAAGATGAATTGATGTGTTACGAAATACAGTACATGCGCGGTTGTATTGTATTGTAACTAATAAAAATAGTCTGTGACCGTGGGTGCAATGTAAAGTCTCTATACTGTAGGGTAAATAAGCTTTAATACATATGGATTTCAGGGTTATATTTATTAATTATAGCCTTAATTAAGCCCCTTAAACTCACGGTTAAGGAATAAGCGTAGCGAGGAAGTTGCTTTAAAGTAATGTAGAAGAAGTAATAATAAATATAAAACTTCTTCTAATTATACTACTTAATTACTAAATTAACTACTTAATAAGTTACTTAATAAGTTATTTATAAAATATTAATTATAAATCGATTATAATTCTATATGAGACTTTATATTATATAAAATATATATAATTATAAAATTATTTATATATATAATCTAATATTTATATAACGTATAAAACTT
>MAVT02001729.1:0-10352 GCA_001702395.2 Diaporthe helianthi
AGGTTCGTGCGTTGGGTACCCATGGGTACCCATGGGTGGGTAATTCCTAAGCCTACCCGTTGCTCATTCTCACGACCAGCTACGACCCCGTGTGTCCGATAAAAGGTGCCCTTGTTGCTCGGGATGTCTTTGTGGGGTCTTAGATCGTCGAGGCGAAGGCATATGGCCATTGCTCAGGGGCGATGCCTTCAATCTGCGTCGCCCGGCACGTCAAGGCATATTTCGATGAGGGCACAGTCCCAGAGAACCACACCATGTGTGAGATTGACGACGAGTATTTTGCCAAGGTCGGTGAGGATTCGGACTTGCCGGATAGTCGGATTGTGTTGTCCACCATGGATTCGGAGACGGAACGAATACATTTGGCACAGAGCAGGTTGGCGCGGCAGTGGCCTCCGTGGTGAAGCGTGGGTAGCCCGAGTATGAGTGGACATATATCAATCATAGCGTCAGCTCTGGAGACACGGCTGTAGCATGAACGATCCCCATATTCCTAGGTACTTAAGTATCTAGTCAGATGGCTGGCAGAAGAGGGAGGAGGCGGCGGGGGCAGCGTTCGGTAACATTGCACCCCTCCTCGGTGACTTCGGGAACTTCAAGTTGGCTCCCGAGGTTGTGAGAGCTGCCCAGGTGCCACATGCCATCCAAGCATCCAAGCACCTCAAAAAAGTTCATCTACACAAATAGTCTCTATCGTTTTTAAAAGTTCAAAATATCGCCATGATATATGCCCACATTAATTCGAGGATATAAGTCCCGCGACAGAGGACTAGTGTAAACTGCGGCACCCACTTGAACCAAAATTGGTCTAGTCCCAGATCGACTTCATTCTCCAACTGGGGGGACCGCATTCCTGCAACTCTATCGATAAAAGCAAAGCTGCGTATGCACTCACGCTCGGCAAAAAGCAGCTTGGAGGTCAGATCCCCCCTCCCCCGCACTGATTCGTCTCACGAGACAGAAACAAGACGATGCAGGGGGTGGACACCCTCTCCCCCGCGCCTGCTCTCGACAGGCATCCCTTTCTTTTGATTGTAACTCTTTTGTGACATCAGTTTCGACTCCATTGTTAACTAACGCGTACCTCATGCCTTTCTTGTCTGCCTAGGTAGATTGTGCAGTCTCCGGAGAAATACGTCAGATATGAACTCGGCCCAGATCCCTATTACTAGGACTCCGTTGCACTTGGACTCCAACCTGAGACCTGTATCGGAGGGCAGGACCTTTCCCCTCTTCCCATGGCTTCCCAAGGAGCTCAGACTGCAGATATGGGAGGAAGCCAGTACGCGGAAGAGGGTCGTTCACGTATCAATCCGTCTGTACCGCGATGAAAACGACGAGGTCATCGAGGCCCCTGTGCGGTACCTCAAAAAGAACCACCTTGGGAACCCCGTCAGCGGCTCACTCTACTGTCTACTCCACGATGATCCTCGAATGGATCATCCGCTCCTCACCGTCAACAGCGAGGCCAGGCAGGTCGTCTTGGCCTTTTATCGAATCCAGTTGCCAGCCCCATGCGGGTTTCCACGAGGCTCAAAGCCCAATCACGGAAAAAACGGCGGACACTTAGTAAGGACGCTCTTGATCAACCCCGAGTACGACGTGCTCCATATCCGGGCAGAAAGTCCTGTGAAGCGGACACTGGTCGATTTCCTGTGGGATTTAAAAGCATACGACCCCAAGGGGGTCGGGTTACTCAAGATGGCAACGGACATGACGGCGTTCTGCGAGAACGATCTACACCGGCTAAAGCGGTCGGACTTACTCCTTATCCGTCAGCGTAAGGCGCTCGTCGAGACACTGAGTCAGCTGCAAGAAGTATGGCTCATCAACACGGGGCCCATAAGGACGTGGCATGAGTTGGGGATAGGCAGCCCGGGGGGCTCTCCACTCACTTTTCCTTTCGGGTGCAAATCAGTCGAGTTCGAAAGCATCGGCCTTGAGTCAAGGAAAGGGGCAGAGAGTGCACTCCAGTCCGTCTACCTGGGCTCGGCCGACCCTCGAGAGCTCATCTGGCGATGGAGGAGGCTGCTGCGGACGTGGGAAATACACCACACGCCCGGACAGGTCAAATACCGCGTGATTATGGCGCGGCGACAATTCTGTTCGGATAGTGCAAAGAGCGGCGGAGGATTAACCCGGAAGATGGGTGAATTATCTCTTGGGCCGTCCAAACGGCTCGGAAAACTTATGCGGCTCCAGTCCTGCGCATGCCAGTGCTGTGCATTTGAGGCTGGCGGCTCATCACTGCCAGACCACATGGGGCCGGAAGGGCCGGATAGGTTGGAGATTGCTCCTGTTGGTTTCTGGTCCTTTCCAACAGAAGCTTTGGGAGAAATCGGAGACGGCGAAAACCTTTGTGATATGGACTTCAAGCCAAACCGATCTCTGGACATGAGGAAGTACTGGCCCGAGCTTCTAGTGGCGAGCATGTATTGAATGCTCATGTATTATCCCTAGAACGGAGACTCTAGTAGATCTTAAGAGCTAGTTACACACAGAGTAGAGTGCCGAGACAGTTCAACTTCAACCTAGACTGTTTAGACTTTGAACATGATTTAAAGAACCAACATAACTGTCCACGAGTACTTGACTCGTACCCAAACACCAGAAACACATCACTGCCTTCGGATTTCCTCCACGAGTTAAACTTCAAACCTCATCATCTAATTCAAAACGTAAGTAAGTGTTGGTTAGATAAATGATGAGAGAAGATCCTATCAGTAACAAACTTACTTAGGTATCTTACATATTTAAATATTTATTTAACTAAATTTGAAAATATAGTATTATGAATTAATGTATAAAATAGTAATAAAAATCCAATTTAGGTGTTTAATTAAACTACGTAGTACTAGAACTAATGAGAATATATTGCTAAAATATTCGAGGAAGGCTTTATCAACACATTTTGTTAATATGTAAATATATATATATGGTTTCACTTAGATTACCTAGGTGTCTTAACCCGAAGTTATACTTACTGTCAATATTGTCTGTGCTTTAGAGATAATAACAGGGCCTGTCTGTTGTTGGCGTTAACCCCGCGAGGTTCCTATAGCCTTGGCATCCCAATTCGGGTTGGCGACGTAGCGTGCGCGGCGTCGATCACGGGCAATGAGTGCTGCAAGATTGGTTATCGAGATGGAAGGATTCCCTTATCAATCAATACCTGTGCCTTGCTGTTGGCCACTTGGCTCGTCCCATATTGTTGGTGCTTCTGTTACATGTGTGATCTCCCACCTTTTCCGGATGCCACCAATTTAGAAGGGCTCCAAGGTCACAAGGTTTTTGTGAGACAATGCGCAAATGCATCTTTGTTAGGTTACGCATCACCGCCGTTGAGTACCCTTCGAGTCTGATCGCTTTAAAGTCCGAGTTCATGGCCGGTCTGAGAATTGCGTCTCCTCGTTCTGCTGCAGGTCTTCCCTCGAACTCTTGAGTCTTGTCCTGGAAAGTGATTGAGAGAGGGCGCATCGTGATATCACGTTGAGCACAAGCAAGATGATGAACTCATCGCGTGGAGCTCTCTTCATCCTAATTGCGTTGCTGCTTCTCTGGGGTTTTCATCTTGGCGCCTACCTGGACCCCTCAAGCTCGGGCGGATCGAATTCATACTTCAATTTCAAGTCCAGGAGCGCCAAGTCTCCCTTATCACGACACGTTCACACCTACTTCGAGCAAGTGTTTTCTGTGGAAAGACCACCGGATTATGCATTCCCTGCTCTCAAAGCCGCCTGCGAGCGGACTACATGGGGGGAGCAGAACAAGAACACGTTTCTCAAATGCGACGGCATCAACGCGGGTATGACCTCGATCATGTCCCAAGTCAAAGTTTGCTTCAAGATGGCGATCGATGCCGGCGTCCACGTGATTCTCCCCGATATGCCACTACGAGACAGCGAGGATTTACTCAAGTTCAACCTCCTGAATGAGTCGGCATACATGCCTTTTGAAGAGTGGTTCGACCAAGACCATGTGCTGGCTTCCATGTCCAGGGTCTGTCCCCAGATGCAGATACGACAAAGAAAACAAGTAGGCACACCAGAAATGCCGGTCAAGGACGACTGGAGGATAGACATCGGGTCTGCTCCAGGCTTCCAGATGCTTTCTGGATATTTCTGGGTCGGGCGGCCCTTCAAGTCCTGGTTCGACGGCGAGCTAGCCACGATGAGGTTCTTAAGCAGTATGAGCCCAAAGGACGATACCCCCGAGGACGAGCAAGCCAGCGCGCTGTCACAATCCACAACGGCAGAGGACGGCGCGACGATACTCCAGATAGCCTCGCAGTTCCTCCTCTTCCGCCTGACGGACGACCCAACCGGGCGGGAGGTGGCCCTATGGAACGACCTCTCGCACCTGGTCCGCTTCACCGAGACACCGCGCAGGCTCATCAATAGGATCCTGTCGCACATCGACCGGCCTTACTACGGGGTGCACTTCCGCACGGAGCGAGACAACATGTGGTCGTCGTTTGAAAACCAGCTCGAGGTTGACCTCGACGCACTCGACCAGGCCTGGGAGCGGCACGGGTCGCCCTCCAAGGACAGGCCGCTGGTGTACCTCGCATGTGGCGACGAGGGCCAGATTGAGAAATTCTCAGAGGCGGCGGCGCGGCGCGGCTGGGCTGTGACGTCCAAGTACGACATCGCCAAGGACTACCCTGTTACGTTGAAGATGATCAAAGACATGCCCTTTGATTTCCAAGGCGCTGTGGATATGGGGATTATGCTGGAGAGCCACTTCTTCCTGGGCATAACAGGGAGTGCATTTTCGAGTTCCGTGGCGAATATAAGGGACTCGACGGGCAGGTATAGGGGCAGCAGTCTGCTTTACCCTGACGATGGCAATGCTCGGACGCACTTGTTCAATGATGGAGACGCTTCTAGATACCCTTGCTGTTTGTAACTACTGCTAGTCTCTTTTCTAAATGTTTCTAGAGTGTGTCCCATACTAATCGGCAGGCAGAGTGTTCACAGCAATATTAGCGTTTTAGGTAGTGTTGTTTATAATCCGTCGGGCCGTCTACGGATTAAGAACAACACCACTAAACTAACGGCGTACAGTCCCTTTACATAGTAATGAACGCTTAGAGACCTAGCGTTTATGAAAGATAACGTACACTACCTACATCTTATCACCCCCTACTTCATATTACCCTTACATCCGCGTTTATATACATACACGTCTATACCTACCCTATATAAACTCTTTAATAATATAATAATAGATTTTTTCAAATTACTAAAGCTTTCTTAAATATTGTTCTATTTAATATAAAGTTATACTTTAAATATAAACTATATAATACTATTATAGTAGTTAAGGATAGAATTTAAGTAGTATTATTCTTAATCTATAGATAACCTAAAGGTATACGGTCCCTTTATATAGTAGTAAACGCTTAGAGACCTAGTGTTTATAAAAGAAATAGTGTTAAAAAGCCTATCTCTACGGGTACGTGGCCGTAGCCTTGTACCGCATAGACGAGGCTAGGGAGCATCGCTCCCGACGGTGGTGTCGACTAGAATCGTCGCCTCAAGTAGCCCAAGAGCTAATGGACGGCGAAGCAGTCACACGGCGAGACTGGAAAGACGATGCTGTAAGTGACGCTGTTCCTCGGGATAATAATCCTGAGAGCCTGGCCACACTGCGTCCTCAGCCCCTTGGCCTCGGGGAGTCGAACTTGCTCCTCGACATGTGTGCCTTTTAGGTTCGTCAAATCAGCCATCAGTTCTGGACGGTTGGGTCCTTTAGAAGCTGAAAAGACTCGTGCGCACGAGATGTTTTCGTCCCCCTCACGCTAGAAGTAGACCTTGCCGGTCGGCTGTCCGCTAAAATCCCGGACCGACTCAAATTCAAGTGTTTGGCCATGCCGGAACCTATCCTTGGAGACAGTAGATTTCAATCAAGACTTGTTCAGGATGACTGGGAAGTCTGCGTCAGTGGCAAGTGGCACATGCTGTGCAGCGTCCATGTGGTCTGACCCAGAGTCTCGAAACATTTACAATCTGGACCGGCTCTTCGAAAACAGAGAACATGTATTTGAGGCCAATAGCCTCTGGTCGTCCCGAAAGAAAGTCATGTGGAATTCGGCCTTGATGCCCGACTCAGTGTTGTGGAGCTCACATGCAGTTAGCCCCTAGGTCATGTCGAACATGTCTCCGTTGGCCAAAGTCCCGTTGCCGTCCCCCACCAAGACGATTGTATGTCAGTGCAGCAGCTTGGCTATATCTCAGTAATTGCACATGTGACCAGCAGCTGCTGCCAGGAGAGTGTCATGTTCAGGATGGTAGAGTACTCGATCGGGACCTCGCCGTTGGCGCCAAGATTGTTGACTGACTGGTTGTCCAGGCCAACGCCATCAGTCGCTGTCATCCACTTGAGCATACTGTCCTTGGTGATTTTGATCGAGATCTGACCCTAAGACTGTGTGGTAGGCGATCCTCCTGCAGCAAGACCACCCGAGTCGAAGAACACGCGCCCGATCAAGTCGGTCAGTCGATCCCGAGGTCTATATCTGTCCCTGTCGCTCCTCGATGATCAGAGCATACGGGCGAGAGACGACTTACTGGAACTTGAGCATAAAAGCGCGTACCTCGCCATTGAAAATGTAAGGGTTGAAGCGTGTGAATGCTTCGACGTCCATTAGCCCTTGGGCAACTTGTCGCGACGATTCCAGTCAACAAAACCGTCCGGACATCTGGAGAGATGCTTCCTAGCCTCGTCTATGCCACAAAAAGCTGAGGCCAGATGCCCGTAGACAGTCTTTTGACATTGTGTTTTTTCTCGAACGCTGGGTCTTTGAGCGTTTACCACGGTATGAAGGGATCATATGCCTTCGGATGCAAGTGTATACGGATTAAGAACAAAACCAGTGACGATCCTGAAGCCACCTGGCAGTTTTAGTTTGCAGGGAAAGAGACTTGCATTACTTCCTGGCACGAAACCAGTAAAAAAGAGGGCCTGTTGCGGGTGGTAGGTAGCCCTCGGTTCTATGAGTCTGTCCGCGGTTTATAAAATCCATTTACAAAGCTCAGCTCAATGGCATCGAATTCTCGCCTTCGGACTGCTGGGGAGATGGTTGCTGCCACCCATCCTGTCCCTGCTTTACAACAATCCTCAGTGCCTCTTCTAAAGCGGAAACCGCCTCGTCCGTAATTTCTGAATTAATCAATGCATTAGGAAACAGGTTTTTTCCACTATACATCCAGATTGTTGGGAATGACGTGTGTCTAGAGTTCAGGAGGACTTACGATAATGTGTCACTAGCCGACCATCCGCGACTTTGACTCCATACGGTGAGACTATACGGACGAATTCCTCGTCCGTGATGCCCAATACATTCAAATCGAGCCACACCATGTTGGTTTCCTGATCTAAAGCTGGCAGTATGCGGCCGCCTAAGGACTTCCAGGTGCCCTCGAGTCGCCGGGCAATGGCATTCGCACGCGGCAGGTGCTCACCCGAGAGGAACACTGATTCTATGGCCACGCGTCCTGGTGCTGTGAGTACTCCTATCTGACGCATGCCACCGCCCATAGCCTTCCGAAAGTGGCGCGCCCGCGACACAATATCCGGAGAGTTGGATACCAATAGAGAGCCGCCTGGTGCACCCAGTGACTTGGAGAGACACAGAGACACGGTGTCTGCTAGCGAGCAGTAAGACTTGAGGAGATAAAGTGCGTTCTCAGCTGCTTGTGCGGTCGTCAGACCGGTTTGTTGTGGATAGCAGGCATTCCAGAGCCTGGCCCCATCGATATGGACAAAGATTCTTTTGGTTCGAGCGTAGTTGGAGATTCGTTTCACCTCTGCGAAGGGAACAATCTTGCCGCCGATGGTGTTCTCGATTGATGTAACTCTCGTCGGAGCGCAGTGAGTGTCTCCATCGTCAGGGACAATATTCGGTACAATGTCCTCGAGAGTCATATGAGTACTCTTCCTGGGTATGACAGGTATCATCTGAGCTTGCGAAAAGGCTGAGACAGTCCCACACTCGTACAGGAAAAGATGACTGTGACGATTGCAGATGACGCTGTACGGTGGCTGCTTTAACAAGGATCGAATGGCGATCTGATTCCCCATCGTTCCTGAAAGCACAAACACCGCGCTGTGCATCCCTGTGATGTCTGCAGCGAACTGTTCAAGTGAGTTTGTGGGTTGATCCTCTGAAAATACATCATCGCCAAAGCCTGCAGCGTTGGACAGGATTGAAGTCAACATTGTTCCGCTTGGTATAGTCACTGTATCACCTGAGAAAATAGTCAGTTGCGTGTCAAAACTAGGGTGCTCGATTAAAATGCCGGAATTTACTGCGGAAGTCATTCGCTGCAGAGGAACCTTTCTGCTCGTAGTGAGCCTCCCAATTCCGCAGCGCTTCTGTATACATTTTCTTTGTGCGAAGATCGAGATATGAGATCTGCTTCTGATAGAAAGGATATCGCGGGGCAACTATTGTTCTTTTCCTCGAAAGGGTGGCAAACACGTTGGGCCTGGTTAAAGAGTTGTATCTCAGCATTCTTACACTTTCAGGAAACGTAGAAGTTGTCGCTAACAGCGTCTGTAAAGCTGTGCAAGGACTATGAGCTAATGTGGAAGAGTGTCGGAAGGTGTAAAAAGGAGGGAGTATGAAAATACACTACCGGAAAGGAATAAAGAAATACCGTTTCCGGAAAATAGTTACTAGAAACGGCTAGTATAATAAAGGGCTTTATTAGACTAAGCTATCTAGTAGATAAAGGATTTTATTACTCTCTCTAACCTACTAGTACTAATAAAGGAACTATTAAATATTTATAAAGAGTAAATATCTTATATAATAGTGCAAGAAAAATTAACTTCTATTATACTTAATTTCTTAGAAGTTATAAACCTAAATACATTATAAAATATTTTTATATACGTTATTATTAAAGAACTTAATAATAAATAAATTTATTATAAAGCGTATACTTAAGTTATTTTATAGGATATCCTTTAAGATAACTTTAATTTAGCTTATATACTAGACTTTTTACTTTTAAGTTTTAAAAGATTAAAAAAAGGTTTTATTAAATATTTAGAATTCTCCTAAAGTTTTAATATTACTTTTATTAAATAAATTTATACTTACCTCCTTTATAAATTATAAGTTATACATAGTATATATTAAAAGAACGAGATGCCTTGTTATATTTCTTAAACTAGAAATACTACTAGTTATATTTTATAATTAATATGTAAATTTTAAAATAGTACTATTAGAGATAATTAAGAAGAAGAGTAGTATTATAAATGTTTAAAATAATTTAATATCTATATTAAACCATATTAATTAAAAGATACTTATAACTTTAAGAAATTCTACAGGGATTATTATAAGTATATAAGCCTTAAAACTTCAATAATAGAAATAAAGGATATATTGAGTTTTAAAATGTTTTATATATTCAAAACTATTATTATAAATTATAAAAGATACTTTATACTTATTATAAGCCTTATAAAACAAGAGCTAAAAGAGGCTTTAACTTAGAGTTATATTTACTATTATAATGATTTTAGCTACTACAATAAATCATTACTTATTATAACACTATAAATCCTTCTAAAATAAAAAGAATAATGTATATAAAAAAGCAGTTATTTCAATACTTAGCTATTAAAGCCTTTATAATATAATCTAGTATATAAGGACTGAAAGGCTTATTTAACTATATTATATAGTTTATTAAAACTTAGGCTTTCTTATTAAAAGAAAGATTTACTAGAAATAATAATAATTTTAAGAGTTTATTACTTAAAGAAGATTAAAAGGCGTTACCTTATTTATAGTTAATAGTTATTAATAAAAAACTTATTTATATATAGATAATAAAAGATAGAATAGTAGCTTAAAAAGAATTATATAATTTATATTAACCTTTTAAATTTACTATTAAGTAATTATTACTTAAAGCTCTTTTTAATATTATACTTAATAGTTTAAATTAAGTAAGAATAATTTTCATAAAATTAGTTTCATTATAATTAATATAGCAATAAATTATATAAAACTATTAAATTAAATAGTAATAGCTTAGATATTAAATTCCTTAAACTATAAATGTATTTAATTAATTCAAAATATTATTTAAACCTATTAAAAAGAAATTAATAAGCTATAATATTAGAAGTCTTAACTATAGTATTAGAACTAAATTTAAAATAAAACCCTTTATAATTAAATACTATAAAAAGAAAATAACCCTCCTAAGTATAAGGTTAAAAGACTTATAACTATAGTTTTTTTGAACAAAGTTAATTTCACTATTCTATCTCTCTATAACTAGGGTATTCTCTAGTCTTATCTAGTAAAGCCTTTCTTCTAAAGC
>MAVT02001730.1:0-10350 GCA_001702395.2 Diaporthe helianthi
CTAATACTATTAGGTTTTTGTTTTTACTAGTATTTACCCTATAAATTAAATATAGGTTTCTTCGACTATTTTGCTTTAGTTTGATAAAGATAAAAATTTGGAAAAATAGCTTTTATTTATAGTTTATTTTCTTTGCTTTTATCGGGCTTTAGTAATTATCTAAAGGCCGATAATTAATGCTTCGCTGTTAGTAAAATTAAGCCTATAGATTCTCCTTATTAGCAAGGAATTACTTATTTTAAAAAAAGTGTAAATTAGTTCTTTACTAAAAAACTCCTTTTTTGGCATACTCTCCGTGCTTTTTAACTATTTTAGTTATTAGCCAAAAGATATATATACTATCGAGGATAACTTTCTTTGATATTTAAAGCTTTTAATAAGGCCGAAGTTTCTAATAACACTTTAACAATTTTAATTAGGAAAGTATAATACTTCTAATATATATTTAATGTTGCTTCGATAACAATTAAAGCTTAGTAAAATAGTAGTTTGATAGTTGTTAAAAACTACTATTAATTTGTAAAATTATTATAATTTAACTATTATTGTAAACGCTTAGAATCCCAAGTAACTAAAGGAAATATAAAATAAATAGGCTACTAGTAAGGCTAAAATAATTATTAAGTTTATGCATTTATCTTAACAAGGCTATTATTGCTGCTAGATATAAATAGAAACTTTTGGTTTTCGCTTTCTTTAAAAGACTAAACCTTAAATAACTAAAAGAGAATTCCCTTTTATATTGTATAAATGCTTTAAAAACCTTTTATTAAAAATATTTGCGCTATTTTAATTAAATATTTCCAAAAATAATAGCTAACTTCGAAAACCCTCCGGTAGCTATCCCTCTTAGGGCTTTATTTGCTGGAAATATTCCGAAACAATTGTTCTTTTTTGCTAAGGCGTTAAGCTTATCGAGTGCGCTTTCCTTTATTTTAATTCCTCTCTATAAGGGTTAATATAATAATCCTTCTTTTTTTAATCTACTTACTAATATTAGTAAGCAAAGTAAAAACCGGTTTCTCAAGCGCTTTAAATATAAGGGCAAGGGATTTGCTTAAGCTATTCCTTTTGTTTTTAATAACCTAGTTAAAAACATTTAAAGTTAACTTTTACTTTCGTCTATATATCCACCTTAGGTTGTATAGCTACAAAAAATATTTAATTAAGCCTAATATATAGCTAGAATTACTCTAGTTGTTATTTTTTTACTTTAGGCTACCTTTATTATAATACATAATTTTAGTATAAAGAAGTTTAATAGAACTAATATATTTTAAGCTATTTTAAATATTGAAAACTTAGCTTACTAGTTTTTATATTTAAAAGATAATCTTTTAACGCTATTTAAGCAAAATACTAGTTTTTGTAAGCTTGCTAAAGTAATTAACTAGGTTACTATTAGCCTTAGAACTTAGCAAACTTAAAAATAGTAACTTATTGCTTTCTTTAAAATGAACGATAAATTAATATAAGTGGATTTTAATGAGGTAATTAAAGAGTTGTATAAGGATAATTTGGGTAATGATTTGCGTAAATGAAAAGCTAGGGTTATTGAGTACAATTAAGTTTTTAGTGATTCTAGAGACCTAGCTATTACGCTAATTTGGCTTTTCTATAAGTGCTTGCCTTTTTAAGTAAAAAAGTCTCTTTTTTTTAAGAGATGTACTAGTTTTAATTTAAAAATTATGCCTTAGCCTAAGTTTAAATCCATTCTTTTAAACTTTCTTAATAAAGAGATTAAATATACTAAGCAGAATGTATTTGGTATTAGCTTTATCCTATAGGATTAATTTATTCGCCCTTTTAATAATATTAGTTTTATTTTTAATTATAAACAATCTTCTTATAGTTGCACTATTTTTAATTAAAAACTATATTTTGCTAAAACAATGTTTTAAAATAATCTTATCGATTGTATTACTAAGGGTATTGCAAATATAAAAATTAATATTATTAAGTTCTTTTAGCTGAGAGAAAATGGTTTTACTAAAATTTAAAGGTATATAAAAGCCCGTTTGTATAACGCTTAGCGGGACAACCTAGGGCTTTTTGGCCTTGAAGTAGTTAATTCTATCTAAGCCCTAGCTATTGTATACAACAATGACTTTAAATTTTAGTTAAATAATAACAACAAGGTTTATATAACTATTAATAGTGTTTAATATTGTAAGGATAAGTCTATTAAAGCTTATTATAGCTATACGAATCCTAATTATAACGCTTATTATTACCTTAAATTGGAGGCTCTTGCTAATTACTAACTTATCTACTATCTTAAGTGGGAAAGAACGTTAGTTATTATTAACACGCTTTAAAAAGCCGAAGAAAGCCTAGTAGAGTACCTAAACCTAAATGCAATACGCAAGTATTGCGATTAGCTTAATGTGAAAATAAATGCTTATATCCAAGGGCGCTTTAAATTCCTTTTTTAAAAAAATCGTATTGATTTTCTTTATATTTAGAGGTATCGCCGCGTAGTTAAAAGCAACTCTTTCTTTAAAAGTAATACTTTGCTTAATACTTTGAAAACCCTTTTTAACCCAAACTATCCTAAATTGGGTTATATTAGAAGTTTAGCTATAGCTTTTAATGCTAGGATATAGATAGTAATAATTAGTAATAAGTTAATATGCCTATTTAACCCTTAAATCCTCGCTATTGCTGCAAAAAAAAGAAGGATAACTAGGGAGATATTTGATTAGAATAACGCTATATTTAAACCCATTTCGAATACTCCTATACTAAATGCTTATATTTGTTTTGCTAACAAGGAATTAATTAAAGCTCCCCAAAATACCTAAAACCTTAGGGATAGTTAAAATTTTCATTCTCGGTGTAGTTAAAAAAAGAGTACGCTAAACAGCCTAGGTTTTGCAAAATTAACTAACTTGCTTGGGTATTTTTACACTAAAAAGCCTACTAAGCCTATTTTAGCCCTTAAAGAAGTAGCTACGCAAACTATTTTTTTTAAAACTATTAAGCTTTGCGTTTTTAATTTATTAATACTAGGTAGCACTAATTCTATGCTAATTAAATAGCTTTACGCCTTGCAAAACAATACTAGGACTATATCAAAAGTTCTTTTTAAACTAGTGCAAAATATAGTATTTAGGTCTTATTAGCTATTAGTTTTAGTTGTAAGTGCTCTAGATGCTACGTATAGCTAGTTTATTATTAGCTATAAGATTAATTTTGTTTTTACTATAACTAGAGATATAATTAATTAAAGCTACTATAGTTTCGCCTATCTAATAGTCTATATAGGTAACAATACTCGAGCGCCTATATTAGCCTTTCTTAATACCGAAGCCAAGATAAACCTTTTACCTTTATTTTATTGTAATAACAACAGTTTCTCTTACACCTAGTTAAAGTTAATAAACTCTATAGTCTATCATAAAAAGTCCTTATCTCTAATTAAAGTAACAAAAAACTAGGTTTACATTAGTTATAAGCGAATTCGTTAAGTTTTCTTTGTAGTTAATAATATCACGCACAACGTAGCTTCCTATATTCTCTTGGAAATACTCTTTTTTTTAAATACAAACCTTACATTTAAAAAATCTAATGGATTTTTATTTGCCTACGTTACTATAGGTAACTCGAGAGTAATATATAGTTTCGAACAAAGAAATTAAAAGCTTTTTAGCATTGCCCTAGTAGCTAGTGCAAAAATCCCTAAATATTATATTCCTCGCACTTTAGCTATTAAAGCTAGAACTAATTAGCCTAATTAGAATAAAGTATATATTAAAAATCTAGTTTAACCTTTTAAAGGTTAGCTAAGTTAGCTAAAGTTTAAGGAGGGTAATAAAATAATTAGCCTTTTAACTAGTAATAACTTTAAAAGGATTTTTACTATATACGCTAAGGAAGTTTAAGCCTAAGTTAAAACAATATGCAAAAAGGAAGGGATATCTTAGCCTAATTATTATTATATATGCAGATTTTACAAGGTAAACCAAATAGCTTGTTTTCAAAAATAGGTTAACAATATTCCATCCCTAGCTACAATAGCTAAAGCAATTAGAAAAACTCTAGCTCTAGCAATTAAAACGCTATATAAGCGTGTAGATATTAAAGTATACCCTGTTAACAACTATCCTTCAAATAACTCTATCCCTAATAGAACTATTAGCTAGAAACCATTATATAAAGAGAAGATTAGAAAAACTATAAATACTAATAAGGGCAGCATATATAATACTTGGATTTAGCCCAAGTTCTCTAATATCCTACAAGGGTTATATCTTACTCCTAATTAGCTTGCTACAATAATAAAGAAAAGCTGCAATAGCTTTTTAGTTACTAAAAAAAATATATTTATCTATATACTTTTTAACCAAGAGAAGACTTTAGCTTGGAAATTTGCTTATATTTCCCAAATTAGTATAAGCGTTGCTTTGCCGTAGTTTATTAAAATAGTTTCGTATAAGGCCTATTAAAACGATAATAATATATTGCCTAAAGCTCTTTGAGAGATTACTACTAAAATACTTCGAAAGCGCTAGGCTAGTGGCCTTATTAAAGAATTTTATACTTTATATTGCAATAAGTAGTTTTTCGTTAGCAAAAAAAACAAAAGCTATTAACTAATTAACAATGTTAACTAAGCTAATAGTATTATAATTAGAAATACGTTTATTCCTCTTGTTACGAACAAATTCTCTAAAAAATTTGCAATATATATAGTTTTATTTTTTCTTAATTTTTTTCCTAGCTACAATTAAATTAAGCTAGATAAAAAAAGTAGGAATATTACAACTTTTACTATACTAATTAAATTATTCCAACAATATAAACTTCCTATAAGGGCTACAAATTCCATTACCTAGTTTATACATTATATAGTTTAGCTTTTCTACAACTTTATTCCATAAGTTTGCAAACCCTTTATAAATAATATTACAATTAAAGATTTAACTATAAACTATAGCGAGCAAAAAGCTCTTAATCTTCCTAAAATTAAATAGTTTGTTGCAAAGCACATCAAAAACCTTAATAATATACTCTATAATACTAAGCTAGCTAAAGAAATAATTAGTACTATAAAGTCTAATTAGTGCAAAAAGCAAGCCAATATTGTAAGCTATATATATAATACTCTTGGTTAGTTGCTTATAAACAAGAAAATTATTAAGATTAAGGAATAAACAACATATACTACTATCTTTTAAATTTGGTCTTTTATCGGCCTTACTAACTACTACTAAGCATAGATCTCTAACTACGGTATTATTGCTAAGCCTTTATTTAACCTTCTTAAAAAAAAAGCTATCTTCGCCTAGGACAACACTTACAAAAACGCAATAAACTAAATTAAGGCAGTAATTATCTCAAAGCTATATTTAATTAACCTAAACTATGCTAAAAAAACATTATTCTTATAGTTAATGCTAGCTTGCTTAAATAAAGTGCTTATCTAATGCAAGTAGTTAATAGCGTTTAGTACTTAATACGCTATAAAAGTAGTGCTTAAATAAAAGCTAAGAAGCTTTATAATACTACTAAACGAGAATATTGCGTAGTGCTATATGCAATTAAACGCTTTTAATTTTACATTTTTAAAGTATATTTTTTCCTAAAAATTAATTTAAATATTCTCATCTAGCAGCTTAAAGGCTTAACAACAAATGTTCCAAAAGCCTTAATTATTCAATTGCTAGCTATTATTTGCACTTACAACTTTATAATAGTTTATATTAAAGGCTTAAATAATTTAGTTGTAAATACCCTATTTTAAAAACTTACTAGCTTATCTAACAATAAAAACCACCGCTATAAGGGTAATATTGAAAACTAGTATAACTTAACACTTGCTTAGCTCTTAGTATTAGAGTTAAAGGCTAATTAAATGCTATTGTTTTAAAACAATTGTTTCTAGTTAAAGTAGTCCAAGTAAATTGCCTATTTTCTTATCTATAGGAAGCTTTTACTAAATCTTAAGGGCAAACGGTTAAATATATTTAAAAAAATAGCCCTTTAGTTTGTTATATATAAGTAAATTCTTTAGTATTTACTTAAAAAAAAGTTATAACGCCAACGTATTATTAACAATTCTAATTAAAAAACAAAGAATTATTAAAAATATATATACTTCGCTTAAATACAAAGGGCGTAAGGTAACGTATAGGTATATTAGGGCCATATACTACTAGAAAGAGATATATACTAACGTGGAAAAGGCTATTTCTACTTGCCCCAAGTATACTAAATAAAATACTTAATACTATAACAATAGGGTTATTTTAACTATACCAAATAGCCCTTTTGCTAAAATCTATATTAATATCTAGTACTTTCCCTTTAATTAGGGTTATATATACTTTATAAAGGCTCGTTGTAATTTAACTAGCTAGCTAAAGGCAATAGTTTTGCATGCGGCCAATGCTAAAAGCATTAGGAGGTTTTTCATCAATAACATTCTACTTAAATAAAGCCTACCTTTTAAAATTATTATTAATAGAGGAAGGGAGAATATAAGTAAATTTGCAAAATATTTACGCTAGATTAACGTTTACTAAGTCTTTTTATTAGCCTATAACCCTTGTGCCAACGGTATTATAAAATAAAGCTATTTTAACCTAGTTGCTACTATAATAAAGATAATAGATAAGCATAGTGTTAAAAGCTAGCGCAGTATATTACTATATATACTCTTTGCTAATCGAATATCTCTAAAGCGTTTTTACAAAAAAAGCCCTTTTTATCTTCTCTATAGGTATAAGCTAATTATCTTTATCAAAACTAATATCTTTACCTAAAAAGTATAGGCATAAAACCCAAATATATTTATAAAAAATATATTAATCTATTGGCTTTAATTATTATTAAATCTTAAAGAAGATGTTTTAAAAGTACAAAATACTATAGCGAAATATAGGAAAAAGGCTACATTAAGGAATATATATAAGGGGTTTACAAAACTATAGCTACTAGTAAAAAACAACCTCGTATTAATTATTAACAAACAACGAAAAACTAATTACTTATTTTTCCGCAAGTTAACCTACCAATAGTTTAGATTTTTCGTTATTAAGTTTATAGAACCTAACAATATATATAAGCTTTGTACGCTAAATAACGTTTCGATTAATAGTATATTCTCCTCGCGTAGGCTTAAGAAATTTATTAAGCATAATAGAATTTAAAAGCTTAAAGTTCTATCTTTTTAAGCACCTTAATCTCTATTAGTTAGGGCTTTAAACTCTAGAGAGGGAGATTTTAGTTAAGCTTTCTTAAACCCTATAGCACCTATACCCTTTATAGATATTCCAAACCATAATAACAATCCTAATTAATTCCAAAACTAGTTAAATGTTACTTTACTATTAAGAGTAATATTATAATAATTATTCTTAACGTCTAGCTTTTCGTCCTTTTTAGCATTCTCTAACTCTTCTCTAGAGTATTATCCACTAATTATAAAGTTATTCAATAAACTACCTATAAGTCTTATGCAATTAAACTAATATATTAATATTCTTTTGATTACTTGTAATAATATCCAAAGAACTAAATATAAAACATTCTCTAGTTTTTAATTACTTTTTTTTAATTCTATTTTTACATTTTATATAGCGCTATTTCTATCTTTAACGTTTAAAACATTAAGGGCTAGTATATTATTTTATTTTATCTACATTAATATACCAATATACAAAATATTTATTTATATATTTTATTTTATACGCTTATTTTAATTTTTCTACAAAAAGCATATATTTAATTAAAAAGTATATAATTAAAAAGCATTATTTTATTTATTATAAAAAGAGTTATTAAAAATTTATTATAGGTATTTAACCTTTTGCACTAATATTAACATCTATTAAACATTTTTATAGTTATAACCTTCTTTTTCCTACTCCTACTCTCAATGTTCTTTAAGCTTTAAGCGCTTAAATTAAACTTTAATCCCCTTAATCTTCTTAATAAAAGCTTCGCGGTACTTATTATAGTTATATTAAAAGATAATTTAAGTAATATTATTAATCTAAAGTTTAAATAATAGCATATTTCAAAAATTAGTTTAATAGCTTGCAATAGTATTATCGATAATAATAAAATTAACAAGCTTATTAAAGTAGCATTCTTAGCCTTTAATTGCATATATATAGTTTGCGTAAGTATTTCTTTTAAATCTTTAAATTAATTTATATTTAAAAAAAAAACTATAATAAATATACTTTAGGAAAAATATTATTCTATTTTAAACATACAATAGTTATATAGAGTTTTATTTTAACGCTCTAAAGTAGTAATTAAAAAGCTTATAGTATAACGTTTATCTTTATTGTTATAAATTATAAATATATATTTTTTATAGAGTAGTTTTACTATTTTTTTTATAAAAATATTATTAATGTTTTTTATTATAAGCTTATAAATGTTTTGCTAAATAAACTTAAAATTTTTATTTTTAAAAAGCTTGCTAAAAAATGTTGCAATTTTTTTAAAGCTTTTTTAATTATTTAGAAGCTAGGCAACATATTAATTAGCACTCTTTTCCTTAAGGCGGTAAATACCTATACTCTTGATAAAGATATAGTAAAAAGGATTCACTTAAACCTACCTAGCTATCAGGTATTTTTTTTGTTTAAAGTATATAGCAAAACCACTATTGTAAAAAGCAATAAGGCTTTTGTAATTAAAAATAGGCTTAAAAGTTGTAAAGGGAAATAATTCTTGCTTTTTGCCCTTTTTTTAATTGTTCTCCTTGCTTTTTAGCTTAATGAATTTTTTATCTTTAAAGATAAAATTTAAAAACGCTTGCCTTACTTACGCCTTCTCGCCTAGGAATTAAACACTAATAGGTAGAATAGATTTATTGTTTATAAAATTATTCGCAAAATTATTAATATCTATTTTGTTACCTATTATTTTAATTAAAAAAAATAAATATAAATAAAGAAGTTTAAATATCTTATTAAAAAAAAGAAAAAAGAAAAAAGTTAATAATTGCTAGTAATAAAATTTAAAGATTTAAAAAAAGTAAAATAGAAACTAGTGGAATTAGTAATTAAAAGTGTTTAGTAACTTAGTTAAGGTTTAATTAAGCAACTATTATTTAATTAAACAAAAAAAAAACGCTAGTAAATTACTTAGCATTATAACTTTCTTTACTAGATAACTTTTTCTTTAGCAACTATTTAAAAGAGCTTTATTTACTACTTTTAGCTAAGATTTAAATTTTTTTTTTTTTTTTTTTGCAATATAGTAGCTACCTTTTTTGCTTAATTTTATTCTAATTAAACCTTTTCTTCTTAAATTAGTTAGTAGTAAACCTTTGAAAAGCAAGTTATATAAAGTTATTGCTAAGCATTGCGTTAACCAAATACATCTTTACCTTTTTTACCTTTTTTTAACTATCTATATAGCAACCCCTAAGGATATAAAACTCTTTCTTTACTTTTCCTTTTTATTATCTACATTTTTATTACTCTAATTACTATACCTTCTAAGATAAATAAGTGTTAATAGTGCAAAAAAAAATAAATCTAAAAGGTTTTTATTAAATATTTTAATGCAAAACCTTGGGAAGATTATTTAAAGCGCTTTTAAATTTTTTTCGCCAAAATATCCGCTTAACCTAAATGCCCCTTTGCCTAGTATTAAAAAGGGGATTAGTTTTAACCTAAAAGAAGTAAAAGTTAAGTTAAGTTTCTTGCTCTTTTATATTAACTTTAGTAATTACTATTTTGGAGTTTACTTTCTAAACTTAATAAATATTAGAAACCAAAATACATTTAAGCGTAGTAAGAGTATAGCTTTTAGCTAAAATCCCTTTAAAACTTAAGTTTTTATAAATAGGTTTTACATTTTTAAATTCTAAGGAAACTTTAAAGTAGAATAACTATTATTCTATAACGTTAATTAAATACTTTTCAAGGAAATAAAGTGTATTTTAAAGATATACTTTCCTAGAATTAATTTATACTCTAAGCTTCGTTAACCTTTTAAATTTACTTGTTTTTTCGAAAAGCATTAGAAGTATTTTTTACTCTCGCTTTATAATGCTAAAGGACTTCTTGCTACTAAATAACAATTTTGCAGTAATTATATTATTTCGCTTTTGCAATAGTAGCTATTAAACCTTGTTAATTTTATCTTTTTTTTTAACTAGCTTATTAAGCACAATAAATATTTAACTTTAAACCTTAAGTAGCAAAAGCTTAAAGAAACTTATTAGTTTATTGTTCTACTTTTTTACTATTTTAATTACTAAGCACTTGCTATTTATAATTGTAAACTTAAAAAGATCTCAATTGCAAATATTTATTTAAATCTAAAAAGCTATAAATCCAATTTTAAAGCTATAAAGGATATTATACTTTTATACTTAAA
>MAVT02001731.1:0-10347 GCA_001702395.2 Diaporthe helianthi
ATTAAACATTTGTATAGTTGTATAGTAAAATGTATAAAAATTTGTCACAACTCTGCTTATTTTAAATATTAAGGGTATTTAGTAAGTATCTTAGTTTACTAGACTTAGTAAGGCCCGTTTTTACTATATAATAAATAAGCTTAGAATATAAGCTTTAAGTTTCCCTTTTAACGCTCTTAAATATTTAACTTAAGGACTTTTTTTAAACATCTAATAAATGTAAGACCCTCTTCTTCTAATTTATAAAATAACTAATACCTTATTACTTTAAGTTAGGTCTTTTTAATCCTTTATAGCTTACTATAAATACTTTTTATATTATTATAAATTAGTAGTTTTTATAGCTTTACTTAGACAAAGTTTCTTTATTAGCCTTATCTTTTAGAAGACTAGGCTTTTCAAGGATTATAAATTAGTTCTTACATAAATGTAGCTACGTAGGTAATTAATAATATCTATATTCGACGGTTTTCTAGTATTATAATACCTTTTTATAATATTAAGTACCTTATCCTTCGTCTCCTTTTTAACTAAGTAATAGCCTAGTTACTATACTTAATACATATGTTAAAAATTACAAGCTAAAAGGTATAAGGCGTTAAATCCTTAGTTTATAGCTTTAGCCTAGATATTCTTTTAAGAAAATATTAATATACTAATATATTCATTAATTAAGTTATACTTATACTTAATAATAAGGAAGGTAAAGATTAAAGACCGTGTAGTAATTAAATGATTTATAAGCTTAAGCTATAGCTATATTCTTCCTCCCCTTCCCCCTCTCCCTTTACTATCCCCTCTTCCCCGTACTACTTATTTATTAAGTTTCTTTATTAATAAATCGTTTATTAAAAGCTTATAACCTACTTGTAAAGACTTTTATATTTCTTTATTTCTTTTTATACTTATTCCTTAAAAGTACTTTTATCCCTCCTTTTTTACCTGTATAATTATTATTTAGTATTATTTAAATGTAGGTAATAGTTTTTATACCTATAGTAATAAAGCTATAAACTAATAGTAGTATAGTAAGTAAATAGTTTATATATTATCTTATTTTTATTTAAATAGTTTACTTTATATCTTTTTATAAACTAGTACTTTTCTAATGAAATTTAAGTTAATAATTATAAGGAAATTATATTTTTCAATAAAGTAAAGATTATAAATATAGAGTTATTATATACTAGCTTACTCTATCTTAAAGGCTTCTATAACATATTTATTAGTAGTAATAAGTAAACGTTTTAGCTTAATTCTTCTTTATTAGGTTTTTTTATATAATGCCTTATTTAGGAAGAATTTAAGAACGAAGAGTGCCCTTTTTGATTTTTTTTTTGAAGTCTCGCTGTGTAACTGCTTCGCTATCCATTAGCTCTTAGGCTACTTAAGGCGACGATTCTAGTCAATACTACCGTTAGGAGCGGTACTCCCTAGCCTTGTCTATATAGTACAAAGCTACAGCTATATACCTAGACGGGCTTTTTAATACCATATCTTTTATAAACCCTAGGTCTCTAAGCGTTTACTACTATGTAAAGGGACTATATGCCTTTAGGTTATCTATAGATTAAGTATAATACTACTTAAGAACGAAGAAGCTTAATAGAAAAATATAGTTCTAGCTAAAGCTTATTATATTATAAATACTAGTTCTTTAAAGTAATACTAGCTAATTTAAGCTAAATAAGATAAATGTTATATTGAAAGTAATTATTAATTATAATTATAGTATAAAGTTATATTAGAATAAGAGAATACTATAGAAAGTATTAAGTACGTAAGATTTTAAGTATAGTAAAACGTTAATTATAGCTAAAGTAAGTAAGTAGTTAGGTTATCTAATCCCCTCTTTTTAATAAAGAGAGGTACTTCTTTTTAATAAATAAAGGGGTTTCTTCTTTTAAATAAGAGGGAAAGAATAAACTAAATATAGATAACGCTTTAGATACTAGATACTATTAATTAATTAATTTATATATAATTAACATTAGGGAAAAAAATAAGATGTGTATAACTAATTCATCTAAGCCTATGTATTGTATTGTTTTTACTTATAAATAGGTAGTTGTTGAGTAATTTGTGTGTTGAGGTAGGTGTGTAGCTTATTTACTGCATTTAACGCTTATTTACTGCATTTAACGCAAGTACTATGTCTCTATGACCCCAGTTGCAGATAAGGAGGATGAGGACATATAAGTCTCCTGGATTTCCTAGCTGATAGCATGGTATTACCAAACCCCGAAACGGACTTTAGGTGGCCCGTTATACTCCGCGGACCGCCACCTATTCTATATATAAATAGTACCTCCGTAGACCTCTCTCTCGTCAAGTAAATAGGAATCAAGTCAAGTCCCACCGATCTAAGCATACGCAGCCTAATGGTAGTTTGCGCCAGTGCCCTGATCAAAGTGACTGCCAAACGTAGAGACGGCACAGCGGTAAAGACTTCTTCGACCTCCGTACATGGGCCAAGTCTTGGCATTTCCAGACGTACTTCCGAGACGAGATTTTCATTCCACTTGGTGGACCCATTGAACACCCGAACAATCACAAGGAAGGTGTGGAGGTGTGGTCGTATCTCATAGCTACCTAGGTACTCTGAGCAAAAAATTAAGATAATGTAATCCTTTTCGTAATGTCCGTTCTGGGTGGTCGTTCCTAATCCATAAACTCCCAAAAGTGTATGCCGTCCTTTCATACGGGGGTAAACGCTCAAAGAACCGGTAATGTCCATTTTCCTATTTAATTTCTTGATAAAATAGGGCTGGGAGAGAACAAGCGAGCCGACGGATTGGGAGTGGAAAGAAGTTCAGACCCTGCTTGTGATTACAATGTACCCATCGAGCGTCTATGCGTTGATACATTATCGTTAAATCAGCGGATTATGGCAGCATTTTAAACCTCTCCTCCTTCGTGTAGGTCTATGAAATCCCGTGAATCCCAAGGACGTCTTGACTCTATCCAATCCACAGCCTGACTATGACTTCTGCAGACGTGGGTCTGGCCCATGCCGTCGGTGCCCGCGGGTGCGTCCGGCTTTGCTCCCTCCAGCGTCATGTCAAGGTTACACATAATGGCCTGTTTGAGATAATCGTAACAGTGTCGGCTGTGGACCGAGAAATGGCCCTCCGGGATATGTGTTTCATCCCCGGAGGCACCTCGTCGTAAGACCAAGTCGTAAGCGTTCATGACGAAGTACTTTTGGTCAAGTCAGCCACCTATTCCTCCGCAACTCATTCTTTACATTCTGAAGGAAAAGAAAGTGGGTAAATCTCACCAGACAATGAAGTTGGTGCACCCACGAGACCATGAACAAGGCGCCAAATTCACCTTGCCTCACGGGCTTGATCGGCTCGCCCAAATATTGGTAGTCTTCTGGCCGGTCGACGTGCACAAGGCCTCCGCCCCCTAATTTATTCTGTTCAGTCGCTAGGCGCAATCACATATAGCAAACGCATGCGTTGTAGGTGAGACAGCAGCTTACTCGGAAACAAAGTCTCCCAACGGTCCCGCACCTCCAACGTAGAAGCTTCTGAGGTGTAGTTGGGTGTAAATTGTTCCAATTGTTCACTAAATCCATGCCAGTCTCGACCCACTTTCCGAGCGTCAGCACGATTAGTTGAGGTTATCAGTGCAGCAACTTTTACGTTGCAGCGAGATTCGACTCACGTGTCGGTGCGATCTTGTTGAGGTCCTGTCCTGCTTCAACCGGACATTGATTGGGATCATAGAGACGCAGTAAAATGATAAACTGCAGCAGAAGCACCACCGGCCACTTTAATGTGCTTGTGAAACTGCAAAGCCGATTCCAACGAGTCTGTGGTGCTCTGCCGTAAGCATGTATCTTCTCAGTACTCAGCATGGTGTCCCTTTCCGAGGCCAACTCGAGACTGCTGTCGTCGCGGCAAGATGGTGATGCCATGGTGGGGAGGTCTCGATATCTTGCAGTGGAGAGTGTAGGCCTAAGAGAAGGGTTCCCCGTCCAACGGAACTTTAGAATAGTGCAGGGCTGCCAGGGCTCGTCTCGACAAGCGACGTGCAGCTCTTTCCCTCCCTAAGTCCCTTTCTTCCCTCGCCTTTTCCCGCTCTTGTCACTTATCCTAGGGATACGATTTCCTTACCTGCGGCCCAGTCTCCGCCCGGAAATTATCTGCGGGAGTTGTTTCGGCGTTTATGGTTGGACATCAGGGGTCCGGGCAAAGGTTCCCGCCTCGACCGCTGGTTCCGACTGCGGGTATCCTTTAGCGCCGCGTGGGAAATGCCCGTGCACGGTGGTTTTTCAAGATGCACACTGTAGATGTAGATGGTGGACAGGGAGCTTTCATCGATCCTGGGGTTCACCGGGAAAAGACCGAGAGGCCAACCATCTAGATGCATGCCCCTCTTTTCCACCTGAGCAGACCTGCTGCGACCTGGATTTGCGTGCGAGCAAACTCAGCACTTTCGATGTTCATCGTGCTAGTATCTTGGGATTTCAAGTCGACACTGTCTACTTCGTGCCTGTAAATACTTTTTTTTCTTCAATAGTATGAGTAAGGCTATCTCCCTGCAGTCGGCTACCATTCGACTGTTCGACTGCTCTTTGTCTCCTGCGAGTTTCTATACTGAGCCGGAACAACAACAGTGTCCGGCTTCCATGACCAAGTATCTACGGAGGACGGAGCTTGAACAGAATATCAACAGTTACACAATTCTCAAACCTAGATTTCCCCCCAGCGATCTACTGTCACCATGGCTTGGGGTTCTCAGAAAACCCGAAAACCCCTGGATCGGGATGGATACACTGCCATCCCAAGCGCGGGCCACAAGATCGCAAATTCACGCCTAACTCCTGTTCAGATCGTCACAATGGTCCTTCTTGCCACAACCAGTATCCTCAGTTCTGTCGCAATAGCTTGGGTAAGCGTCACAAGATCCTCTGGCGACCACAGTTACCACATGCATGGCAGCCAGGGCCAGGATCCACCCGTGCGGCTCGCCCACTGCGGTACGACCGCAGCCACAGCCCGGGCATTGGGCTGTCGTTTCGAGCTGCACAACTTTGCTTGGGTGTCGCCCGAGTGTTACGACGAGGAGCTCAGCCGGGAGTGGGATAAGCAGGCGTGGGGCTTTGCACGGACGAACGAGACGCCGCCAGCTGAGGATATGATCCCGCAGGAGGTGGCAATGCGTGGTGAACTGACGCACGCCTGGGTGCCTTGGTCTCAACACATGGCACACTGCGCGCTGATCTGGAAGAAGTTTCACCGCGCCGTGGCGCTGAACCGGCCGATGGACTCGTGGACGTCGAGCTACAACCACAGCGAGCACTGCGCCAACATGCTGATCGATTGGGAGTTGGCCAGTTGGCCAGACCTGTACAACAGTGATCTACATCTCAAGTTTCCTATCTGTGATTACGAATGGCGGCACCAAGGTCGACAGATGGAGGAGAGGATTGCCAGTGAATCGTCTTCGCGTGACGGATTGGGACATGATCATACATCACACCATGGGCACTAGAGTTGACAGAGGGTGCGAAGAGATCGCCTGCCTCAAAAGGAAGGAAAACTTTAATTGCTTTTGCCTGTTACTAAAGACGTAATTTTAAAGGGTACCCCGTTTACTACTGTATGAAGGGACCGTACGCCTTCGGGTTATCTACGGATCAAGAACAACACCACTTTAAAGGGTACCCCATAGCTTGCGAAGGGTCGGAGACTCTACATCAAGCCCGCGGTCACACATCTTTTGTACTTGGGTTGCTTCACTAAGCTGAATTGCCAGTGTTGTTGTATAATGACGTAGAAAAGTGTGTCTTATTAACAATAAGCGCGACACCCGTCATTCATCTAGCGTTTTCCCTACCAGGTTCTCAAATCGCTGTTTAAGTTGTGCAGCACAAGGCTGGAGAAGTTGCAAATGGAGCCCAGCGTCCAAAGGATCTCGTAATCTATACTGGAGTGAGAGATGCATAATGGTGGCCGCCTTCAAAGACCCAATAAGTCTGTAATCGTGTTTTTCCGACATTGTTGCACATTCACGCGTGTCGTGCGAGTTCCTCTCAATCCTCGCGGATGAATGGTTGGGGCCATCGCTCTCGCTGTCACAGGGTGTATCGAATCCTTCGTCAACGAGTTTTTCGCCCACGAGCTGCAAAAGAGATAGAGCCATCATAGATTCTGAGATGCTGTGCGGCTTCTCGCACATGGCAAACTGTGCGTAGTCTCATGTCAGCCCATGCGTCCTTTTGCGGGGTAAGGATGGCGATTTGGAGGCTCGGAAGTTCGGAACACAGCACGATGGAATACTAACCCGCACAATAACTTTATTCGCATCGTGAATCTCTTCACACGACCTGTGCACTCCTTTATCTGCCCGGTGTGCACCCCCTGCAACTAGGACGCCATGATTTCGTAGCCACATTAGCTTGCTGGTCGATCCTAAGACATCCTGGGTGCATTGGCATGATGGGCTGATACGAGGCTCGGATGAATGTGGACCAGCTCCGTCTTCTGGCCTTTGCATCTGTAGGGAGCTAGGAGCAAGAGTGGGGAATTGCGTGACCGAGGTGTCGCCCGAGAGCGCAGACGCTGGGTTCTCCAGCTGTGTCAGGTCCTGGTGTTTTCCGACGGATGTGGCGCTCATCGCAACGCCCAGGTTGGAAAAGGTCTGGACTGTACGCAGGAGCGAGTCAGCTGGGCTCATTCCTGGTGTGGTAAAGTTTCGGACCAGACTCACAATCAAAGTCTTCAGAATCGCCCAGTGATCCCATATCATTTTCTTGCTGTAAATCGAGCATCGTGTCTAGACCCAGCATATGCGATGGAGATTGCACCGGCGCTTGTTCTCGCACGGCCTCTGTCTCTACCCAGCGCGGCACTGAATTGGAATAGGCAGTGTGGGTTGATGTGTGTGTGGTAGCATGTCGGTTCTCGTCTCGCCCTTGATATTGTGACGAACGCCGCCGTGGACGACCAACAGCACGGGTAAGAGAGTACGTGCAGACCCTGGATATGCTTGGTGAGACTCCTATATCTAGTCACGCGGGCTTTGGAAGAAGGCTGATATGCTCGTAGACAACGAAATCCCCAACACCCATCACAAGAAAAAAATTAACAGGGGGTGACTGGAGTTGCGCAACATTGAACCAAGTACGAACCGATTTGCCTCTTTGCAAGACTCACAGACAGGCCTGCTGCGGGAGCATTTCACCTTGCGGCGACTGCACTGGTCACAGGAATTGGATTTCCATGATGAATCCTTCGATAGCGGCCGTGGCAGAGTGTGGGGGTTGTGATCCATGGCCGGTGACACAATTTGCGCACAGCTGAAACTTGAGGTGGTATTGTTCTTAATCCGTAGCTTAAACTTTAGGATTGAACATTCGATCGTTTGGCGCAAAAAGTTCGGATAACAGTCAAATGAAATCTCTGGAAGACCACAGGGATAAATGGGTTTGTGAGATGCGTCTATATACTTTTCGCGGTACTTTTTTCATTGCACTGATGACACTTGCGATGCGGTCCCTCTTTATCTCCTCGCACGCGCAACTCGGGTCATCAGGGGTTGGATTGGTCAAAATTCTCCGCGGTACACCAAATTTTGCCGTGGTACTGGAGCAACTGATCAATCGTGGCCCTGCGCTTAGTGTAGCGAGAAAAAGTGTGGATTTCGGAAAGATCAGCAGGGTAGCCACATACACCTAGCCACCTAGCCACCTAGCCACTGCACTGCAAATACCAGCCGTTTGACGCACCTTTTGACGCCGCAATAGTAGCCAATCTGAACTAGAAAAGATGTAAATAGGTACTGTTGAGTGTTTTCGAACTGAGTATTGAGTCAAAAACGATGTACTTGTTGTGATTGTGGCGTAGGGCGATGGTGTTGTAGTAGCACTTGAGAGTGGTGTGGGGAGTTTAGCGAAACGTCAATCATAGCCAAAGTAGGTAGGCGGTCGAGTACCCTAACCCTTTCCCTCTGCCACCAAGTGGGGTACCCCCTAAGGCAGACAGGGCAGGTGGGGATAATGCCGAAGAGACTTGCTTAAGATAAAATACTACCATTTAATTAATTCCCGTGAAATTAACACAAGGAAAAAAAACCATATATATAACTGATTAATCTAAGCCTGAATATCGTGTTGATTTTACTTGTAAATGGGCG
Source organism: Diaporthe helianthi (assembly GCA_001702395.2). Taxonomy (NCBI): domain Eukaryota; kingdom Fungi; phylum Ascomycota; class Sordariomycetes; order Diaporthales; family Diaporthaceae; genus Diaporthe; species Diaporthe helianthi. The sequence goes on from MAVT02001731.1 coordinate 8,149, forward strand.
GCTGTTGAGTAATTTGCGTGTAAATGTGGTTGTGTGGCTCATGTACTGCATTTGACCCGCAAGTACCGTGTCTCCATGACCCCAGTTGCGTGTTCAAGGAGTTATAAGCAACAAGACCGGTATCCAGGCGACGAGCGCATGACAGTATCTTCTCAGGTATTCCGAAGGCGGAGTCTCTGAGCGTTTACCACTGTATGAAGGGACCGTACGCCTTCGGGTTGTCTACGGATTACCTAGGTAAGAACAACATCACTCCGAAGGCGGAATCTTGCGCAACTTATCGTACAGATGTTGACACTGTGTTTTTGCAAACGCTGGGTCTTTGAACGTCTACCACTATACGAAGGGACCATACGCCTTCGGGTTGTCTACGGATTAAAAACAACACCACTTATCCTACAGATAAAATGGACCTACCAGATTGCACTGTGCCGAAGTCGCTAACGAAAGGGTGGAATGTCGCCATTCAAAATGTAGGATATCTGCAGAATTCCAAGCCGAACACGGCAAGGGTACTGTGTAAACCTTGTGCGGGCGGCATCACCAATATTAAGCTTCTCGACTAAGTGCGGGCGCTGCGTATGCAAAGAGTGATTGGTCAGGGAGGTCTATCATTGACTTTCAAAGAGGGGATCTGCATGTCAGGGTTGGATTGCCAGCCGGAAACTATACTCTGCAGATACACATCGAGTCAAGTTTGAAGTCGGTGAGCAAAGAATCGTGTGTCCGTTGACTTACGGGCTCGGGGGACTTCCAGACCCCGAAACAGAGTATAGGTAGCTTGACAAACCTAGCCACCTATTCTTTATATAAGTAGTACCTTTATAAACCTCTTTCTTATTTAGTTTATAAAATTTAAGTTAATGCTTACTTAGTACATATAGCCTGAAGTAGTTGATAATAATACTTTAATTAAAAAGATTATAAAATACAAGAATATTATAAATAACTACGTAATACTTATAATACAAATTCTTAATTCTACATACTTTAAATTAACTATTTCTCTACTACTATTTTTTATAATATTATCTTAAGTTATTTATAATAAGACTACTAATGAAAATAAGAATCTTAATAAGTTTTTTAGCTTACTAACATCTTTAGTCTTACGTACTTTTATTGATAAGTTTATAAAGCTATATATACTACGATTTCTAATAGTTAATAAGATTATTAGTAACTAATATACTAATAGTAAAGTTTACCTAATGAAATAAGTTAATAATTATTTATTAATACTATAATATATATTATAACTATAATTTCTCTACATGTAGTAGTTACTTTAATTAGAGTACTAGTATAGACTATTTATAAGCTATATATACTTAGATTAAAAGGACTTAACTTAGTCTCTATTAACTAAATAAGAAAGAAAACTATAGAAGTATTATTTATATATATAGTTAATAGTAGAGTATAATAAGCTACCTTAAGTATATTTAGAGCTAAATAAGACTTAATCTTTAAAACTTAATAAATATATATTACTCCCTTTTCTTATAAGTATTTAAAATATAGCTTAGTGATTAAAGTATTTAAGATTATTACTAAGCCATTTAGTATATAAGTAGGGAATAGCTACTAGCTATAGTAATAATTATTTAATAATACTCCAGTAAGTATACTTAATTAGTAGGTATTATTAAAATAGGAATTACTTATAATATAGGGACTATTATAAAAGGGCTTTAATCTATTACTATTCTTATATTAATATTATATTTAGTTACCTTTAAAGTAAATATAAAGCTATATTTTATCTTCTTATAAATAGGCTTATAAAGTCTTTTAAATAGTTTTTCTATTAATAATATACTTTTAAGTACTATTATACTTAAAGACTAGTATTTATATAATATTTATAACTTATACTACTTATTCTTCTTTAATAGGTTTATAAATTTAGTAATCCTTACTAAGTAAGTTTAATTATATATTTAAAGTAAGGAAGAAGAGGCTATACTTAGTAAAGTTTTACTAGTAGTTATATATTAAAAGTATTAAATCTAGTACTTATTATATTAAATAATATAAGTATATAAAGTAAATATAGTTCAAGATCTCTTTAAGAGTTTGATTAAATTATTTATTAACTATTTATATTCTTTAAGTTCTTTTATTAAGCTAGAACTATAGTTAGTATCCTAGAAGGATAAGATATAATATATCTTTTTAGATAAATATAGTAAGTTT
>MAVT02001732.1:0-10346 GCA_001702395.2 Diaporthe helianthi
AAGCTAAACATTAAGATACAAACACCAACCTTATATCTAGGCTCCTTAGCATTACCTGCACCTTAGGTTTCCTAAACACTATGCAATTTAACACAAGCGGTTTCTTAATTAACTTTAATTAAAGATTAAATTGCTTGTTATTAAAAAAGCTTTTTAACACTAATTTTAACTATTGTTAACTAGCTAGCAAAAAGCACCTAGTTATTAGCCTATGCAATATCCCTGTTAACAAAGGAGAACAAGACTCTTCGAGAAGTAAATGCAGCATTTTTAAAGCGTTACTTAGCTAAACAAACATATCTACAATTAAAGGGATTATTTATAATACAAAATGCTAAAAAGATAATTAAATTAAATGCAAAAGGAAAGCGGCTAGCTAGTGAAATAAGTAGAAGTGCCCAAGAGACAATTTACCCTAAACCAACTATTAAACGGTATAGCAACTACAAAAAGCCTAGGTATAATGCGCGAATATATGAAGAAGATAAAGAATTATCTAATATATTTAGTTCCAATTAGTTTTAATCAATTTTAATTAATGTAGTACTATAATTTGGGTTATTGTGCTAATAATATTAAAAAGTGGGCAACTCGTTAGGGTGGGCAACTCGTTAGTATTTAACGTTATAGTATTTATGTTTATATATAATTATACGTAAAATATTTTCTTTTAAAAATAATTAACTAAAAATAGAGGAATAGTTTATTATCTACTTTACTTACCTAAACCTACTATAAGCGTACTCCTCTTTACTTTCTAGATTTATTATTTTATATATATCCTTATAAAATTTAAAAATATCTAGAAATAAATTATATTATTTAAGCTTTATATCTAAACGCTAAATGGAAATTTTAAGTAATTGAATATATAATGCTAAGGTTACTTTAGTAAGCTAATATAGTAATTTTAATATATATTAAAGGCGAGTAACGTTTATTTTACAGACCTATTATATATTATTAAAACATTAGATAGTAGTAACAGTAGTTGTCCTACTTTACCTTTGTATACTTCGCAACTCGCTTTTATTCTTCTCTCAAGGTAAATTTTAATTCAAATTAGTGACCATGGTAATGAATAGATCTATTTATGCGCATGAAAAAAATGATCTGTGTTCTTGTTTTATGGGCTTTAAGCTTTTCCCCTGCCTGCCCCATCGTGCTCTTTTTCGTCAGCTAGGAACAACAATACTGAAACCTCATTTCCAGAGATAATCAACTTCGGCCAGCGATATTGGAGGCTTATTAGTTGCCAGTCGGTCCGATTGTGTGTGGATCGAGCCTCGATCGAACATGCAATCATATGCAAACATTCGGTTGATCCGACTTTTTGACCTTACGACTGACAACATTTGGTACTTGCCCATCACATGCAGGAAGAGAATGAGATAAGGACGACGTTCCGTGTCTATAAATTGTCTTGGTACCTTGATTTATCCGGTCCTATCGTACTTCACCTGCGGCGTAGTCACATCAAGGCTGCAAGTCAGGTGGCGTCGGCACATGTTTGACAGGACTCGACCACACCACGATCGAGACCACCCACGACGGATGTGCCGACAGGTGAACATCCACTCGTGGGATATACCGCGGGGACTCACAATGCGACTTCATATATGATGAAGACTCTGTACCACGGGTTGATCATCCGGCTAATACGGAACTCGATTGATTCGTCGGCGATCTGCCGGGCGCTTCTTAGATGTCCGTTTTCGGTTCCGTCTCCATATAATAATTAAAGGCACATTGAGAAATTAATAGGTAGTGAGGCAAAAAGGAACTCATACTCAAAATGATGCAGATGGGCCCAAATCCAACCCTATAAGAGTCACATAAGTTCAGATGGCACGACACTCCTTGGTCTGTTTGTTTCCACAAGCTTCAAAGATTTCCGTCTCCAAAGTACAACCAGTATCGAGTCAAGATCTAATTTCAAGATGAAGTGGCTCCCCGCAGCAGCACTATCTCTCGTCGCGCCTGTTCAGGCCGGCCTTCGTTTCCAATGTTCGACTTTGACGATTCAGCGTCTAGACCCCGTTGTCCAGCCTGGCGCGGTGCCAGCATCCCATGTCCACCACATTGTGGGTGGAAATGCCTTCAATGCTACGATGGAGGGAGACGTCGGTGAAAGGGCTACTTGCACCACGTGCGAGATGGCCGAAGACTTCTCCAACTACTGGACGGCGGTTCTGTACTTCAAGCACCCGACCAACGGCTCTTACCACCGGGTTCCAGTCATTCCTGTCAACCCTGGTAACCTCGACGGGTACTCTGGCACCAGCGGTGGCCTCACGGTCTACTACAGTCAGACGGACTTGATCCGGGATGACATTGCACACAACCCCGTCAAGACATTCCAACCGGTAGTCCCTCCCGTTGTCCCAATGCTTGATCAAGCAGCAAACTAACGTGTAATAGGGCTTCCGTATGACCGTTGGCGACCCAAAGATTGCTTCGAACCAGCATGTCGGCCTGCGTTATCAGTGCGTGCAGGGTGGTTTCAACCGAGGACCGGAAATGGCCAACTTCCCCACGTCGCCATGCCCTGGCGGTCTCTTCGTCACTCAGCACTTCCCTGCGTGAGTGGTGTCCTTATACTGGATTTTTTTGGGGCTCAAACTAATTGGAGCTAGATGCTGGGATGGCAAGAACCTTGACAGCCCAGACCACCAGTCGCACATGTACAACACCATCACTCAGGACGGCTTTGTCAACGCTGGGAAGTGCCCATCTAGCCATCCTGTCCGCATGCCCCAGGTCAGTGTCCCCTGGTGATTCATGATGGTGTGTAGAATGATCCTAACCATTGTATTCCAGGTTGTATTCGAGACTGTCTGGGATACCTCCAAGTTTAACAGCATGTGGCCCTCTGGGACTGCCAACCCGTTCGTGTGGAGCTTCGAGGGCACCGCAGCCGGCACCCACGCCGATTACATGTTCGGATGGAAGGGAGACTCGCTCCAGCGCGCCATGGACAAGTCCGAATGCTTCTATGATGGCTGCGGCTCCATCACGAAGCAGCAGATGAGCGTTGCCAACAAATGCACCATTAAGGAAACAGTCCAGGAGCAAACAGACGGCTGTAAGTATTGAAAAACTTCGCCGAAGAGACATATTCTGACCTCTTACAGGGCTCGAAAAGCTTCCCGGCATGTAAATTCCGGGCATTGGTTGATAAGAGTTCGCCAAATTCAGTGCCCTAGTCCATTCTTTACAACTAGATCAGGTGCAAGCACACATGTGCATGTTCCGATGCTATTGGTGTCCAGATTCATTTCAGTTGGATTAATAATAATCAATCATTGCTCCTGGCTGCTGATGCTCCCTTGAGAACTGGCTGAGGGCTGCCGAGCAAGACCGAAGGCACGCAAGGGTATGAATGGTTATAGCCTAATCCTTTAGTTTTTCCACCATAGCCGCCAAATTCAAATACCCCCTTCGTATTAGAGAGCGAGACAATCCATTCTGTGAGAAAGTGACCCAGTTCCCATTCAAAACTTCGACATAGTACAATGTTTATGGACTACCTAGGTACCTATGTACACCGTTTTAGAAGTTACGAATCTCACACATGTGCGTCTCCCTTAACCGGACCCATGCAACCCGGTACTCGTCGATCGGTGAGCTGCTGTCAGAGAAAGGCCCTGACCTGTGATAACCGGGTGTTATCAAGCCCGTCCGAAATAACCCTTGGTTAGTGGAGCTGGCACAGGCTCACCAACATGGTCTGGATCGCTCATCCTATTGGGAGCGGCTTCTCTCAGGCGGCTGCGAGCAACGAAATCGACGGCGGAGGAATGCAGGTACTTGCCGGCTTGTACACGAATGAAATGATCTCACAGAACACCCTGGCCTCACCGTTTGCAACAGCCTGGTCCGCTGTGCTTGACTTGAACGGCTCATCGTGGCATCTACGCAACACAGATCGTCTTCAGGTGGGTTTAAAGACTTCCTCAACAAATGAACCCATATATCCAGCCGCGGAACGTCAGCCATCGGCTTCAATGTTTACCAGGGGCTCACCCAGACCAGGTTACATAAACCGAAGGATGTGGCCATCCAGATGTCGTTCGCCGCTGCAACTGAGCTCAACCCCCCGCTTCAGTCCTTACCCAGGTACATGATTAGACCAACCATTGTCCTGTCGAGTATGACCCCCTGGAATTCTGATGGAACTTCTCAAATCCCCGACGGCTCGGGGCCAGCATATCTTGACTGCCATCAAGTGGAGGTAGGTAGTCAGTCATTCACGCACCGCATAAGGAATAGACATTCTGCACAACCGACCTGGTCTTGGTCAACGGCACAGAGACCTCCATGGTGGACGGCCCGGCTGGGAACCTTGGAGCCTTCGCACCATGGATGCCCCACTGGTTGCGTTCTGGGCCATGAAGGTCCTTCTCGAGCGCGTTGGTGTCACTAGTAGTGATGTCGTTGTATACTCCAAATTGTTTGGTCCTGTGGTAGGTATGCATGTGAGGGACCTATGATTCACGGTTGACTGGAGATCAATCACACACTGAAGAAACACGGAGATGTTTGCGAGAACCAACCTTGAATGGCAGTGCCAGCCTTTCTCCACGTATAGATTATTGGTGACTGAAGATTATCATTTCAGTAAGAAAGCAACGATTCCGTCAGATCTTAGCTATCAATAAGAAAGACTTCTTGAAACAAGTCCAGCTCCTCGAAATGCGGACGCAGACCGAGGCAACTCGGGCAGCAGAGCTGACTCGAACAGCCCTGCCATGCTGCGTGCGACTGATCACAACTGCTTGGTACGCGTACCTGCAGTGAGTGGGTACTTAAGTAAGTACCCAGGTAGGTATCGGCGCGCGGGGCCGAGTGCCAAAACTCGCGTACTAGTCGTGCAGATTATCAGAAAGAGCTAGAGATGATAGAAAGTCAGTGCGCTGGAAGTAATACACGGATACCTAAATGAGGGCCGTGAAGCGAAAAGAAATATTGGTTTTTGATCACGAGATTATCGGTGGCCTGCCTGACTCGGCGTGCTCGTCGTCGCGGTAGAGTCGTTCGACCCGTCCGTCCACTTCTGCACTAATAAGTTGCGGGCCCGACCCCCAAAACGTGGGCTTTGTCGGTCTCAGAAGCTGCAGTCCCGGGGCTTTAATGCAGGTGTATGCTTAGCTGCGGCAGATTATAGGGAGTATTGCTGAGGAACCCGGTAAATGATGCGGATTGCTACAGCATGATATCTCCGCAGGTGCGGTCCGTCTAAGCCCAGGAGAGGTCCGTCCGAACGGTGGGAGGCTGGGAGGGTGTACACTAGAGGACCAACCTCATCTCCAGAATCCTAGAACGTAATAGGAAGGTGGGCACCAGGCCCCGGCGATGGGACGACTTCAAGGAATAAGTGAAGACGCACCAGTTGACGTGCGTGCTCAAGTGCAGTGTGGAGGAGCCCCATTCACCGCTTACGGATGAATATACCGTTACTGTGATATCCATCCATTCGGTGTCACTGCCATGGCGGGATAGTTTGCTGCTTTAAGCTTAACCGGGTCTGGGTCAGCTGTAACAGTACCTGATTCAAGCGTGCAAATGATCTCTCCACCTGTCAAACGTGGGAAATCAGGCTGGGCGAACTGGTCCGCGGATCATGGGTTGCCCTCCTGGCCGGCCCATCCCTGGAAGACGGGGGGGCTTGGGCGGGCGGCACCTCGACGGATCCTAACCGGCCAGGGGCATTGCTCCGGACAAGAGCAGGGGGGGGGGGGACGAGGAGGGGCCCTTTATCAGTGCTAGCGATGTTACCACGCTGCCGATATTGGGGTCCCATACGATACCGGTATGAACGGTGGTGGTGATCTGCCCACCTAATAACTATACACGTGCATGTCAACTGGTCCCAACTGGTCCCAAAGCCACATGTGCAGTCAGTGAGCTCGGTATAAAGATGGGAGGCCAACTCATCTGAGATTCTCGGCTGCTCATTGACTTTACCGGTACCCAGGACCGTACCCTTGATCACGCATACCTAGGTACCTGAACGCGTTGCTCCCACCGTCATCATCATGGGTTTTCTCCGGTCTCTTGTTTCCTTCGTCGCTGTGGCTGCGGCTGTCAATGCCAGCCCAGTCGAGCTCGAGCGTCGAGCCTCCATCGCCTCGGACAAGGTCGTGGCCTTCCCCGAGACTGTCCCCTCTGGCACAACTGGAAGCGTGTATCTGGCATACAAGCCCTTCCTCAAGGTTACCAACGGCTGTGTCCCATTCCCAGCCGTGGACGCTGCCGGAAACACCAAGTGAGCCCCTTATTTCCTCCCCTGGGCCCTGAAGTCATCTGGTTGGCCAGCATGCTGCATCCGGCGATCGACAAGATCGACCATGTCTTGCAGATCAACAAGATCTCTAATTTTCTTTTAGTGCCGGACTCAACCCGACAGGCTCATCAAATGGTGGGTGCTCAAGCAGCACGGGGCAGGTCTATGTGCGCGGAGCCACATACAATGGCCGATACGGACTCATGTACTCGTGGTATGTTATCACTCCTCCCTGATTCACGTACCCTGCTGAACAGACTAACCAACACCACCTACCTACCTATCAGGTACATGCCCAAGGACTCTCCCTCCACCGGCCTGGGACACCGTCATGACTTGGAGGGCGTGATCGTCTGGCTCAACTCGGCGACCTCCACGGCCGCCAACAATATTGCCGCCGTGTGCCCCTCGGCCCACGGAGGCTGGAACTGTGCCACAAGCGGGTACACCCTGTCGGACAGCAAGCCCCTGATCGAGTACAAGAGCGACTGGCCTGTCAACCACGCCCTGCGTCTCACCTCGACCATCGGAGGCGCCCAGCCGCTGATTGCTTGGGAGAGCCTCCCGGCTGCGGCCAGGAATGCCCTCGAGTCGACCGACTTTGGCGATGCGAACGTGCCCTTCAAGGACGCGAACTTCTACAACAACCTGGCTGCTGCTACCTTCTAGGCCGCTTGTTCTTGTGTAAATGGGCTGGGCCCCTGTTGACCGCCATTATATAGGTCATACACTTAGTTTGTACATACAAATTCAATACATTTTTTAAGGAAAACCGTACCAATAGTAAATATAGTACCGTTACGCACTGTTGAATGTCATGTATCATCTTCATTCTGTCAAGATACCCGGATATTCATGGCACCGTCGGCAGCCTGGCTACCAAGTTGCTTCTTAGTTTGAGCCGTGCCGTGCCAGAATGATCCAGAATGATCCAGAAGGACATTTGGACCCTACCTACCTAGGTAGGTATCCAGGTGGGCACCAAAAAAGATCGGAGTGCAGCAGAGCAGTGCGAACATTCGCCATCGGCGTGGGTCTAAACTAAGGTAGGTAGAGCATAAGGACGCAAATCTTGCGTACAGCAAGTCCATTCCTGGGGACCAAGAAGCAGATTCGATCAGTTCTCATCTTGGTCCTTGTGCGTACCCTAACACTGAAGATATCTTGCAGCCGCTCATATCTAATGGATACGATACCCACAACCTAAAGCTATGAAAGAGTATGCGAAAGCTACTTTTAACTTAAATGAAAAGAGCTTAACTTTATCAGATATAATAGCGTAGCAACAGCAGTAGTAGATGAGCTAGAATCCGGATTTTTTAAATAGTATTATACTATATAATAATGAAATTCGAATAAGCGTATTTTTTTTTAAATACTATATATTATAAGTTAGGGTTACTTTATTAAAAATACTAAAGCTTTTAGGAACATTTTAAATAGTATATAAATTTATATAACGTTTAATACTTTTACAATAATAAATTTATAAGTAGTTAAGTAACGTTTAAAGCCTAAGATGAAAATAAGAAACTTTAAAAAATAACGTAAATTAAAGTTTTTAAAGTGAAAAATTACTCGACCTTCTATTAATATTATATTTTAATAAAGAAAAATATTAAACGTTGATAATTTAAAAATTTTATATTTTAAAAGTAAATTTTCTTAAATTCAAACTTGTTTATTAAAGTAAGTTTTAGCTTATTATAGTTTAAGTATTATATTATAAAACTTTCTTTCTCCTTCTTTAAAGTAGGAAATTATTGAGAATTACTTAATAAAATGAAAGAAAATATTAGAAACTATTTCCTGTAAATATTATTTATAAATTTAAATGTATTGTAATTAATATACGCTACATTATTAGCTATATCTTTGTTTTACATTCTTGAACTTAATATATCCTTCTTATCTTCTTATTTAACTCTCATTGCATCGTACGCTTCTATAACTAAGATCTTACCTCAGTAGCCTACGAAATAAATTTTGATTTTAATTTCTCTAGTTTCTTAAATTCGTGATTCTAAAAGTAGGCTGGTGGAGCCTGGTTTTCGTCATCACTACTTTTAGGTAAGTACTAAAGTAGGCAACAGTGCTGATAGCGTCTGCCCAGACTGCTGCCGGAGGATCCACACCCATCTGCGTGGATTTCTAACATTGTCTTGGTCTATTTGCCATAGTTCTGTCTCCTTCGCGAGGTGTAAACTCGTATTTTACCATGCTCTGTAACTGCACCATGGCAAATATATCTCAGCAGACCGGACGCTGGATCCTAGACTCTGCCCAAGAGGGCATCTCTTCACTTCATTATGAGCCCGGCGCGACTTTCACCGCAGACCAGGTCGGGCCAGAGGAGGTTCTGGTCGAGATTCACGCGGCTTCCCTAAACTACAGGGAGCTTGCTATTTGTCGAGTAAGTCGGCGGCTTCACCCATATCCTCTTTAAAGCTTCACAGAGAACTTGTCTCTGATCCTGGGAAAAGGGCAACCCATCGAGTGCTATTCCTCTCCCGGCTACTCCAGATGTGATCCCTGGCTCCGACGGCGCGGGCGTGGTGCTTGCAGTCGGATCGGAAGTATCACAGACTTCGAAATGGCTGCAGCCCGGCGTGAAAGTCGTGACACATATGATAACTCATATAGAGGACGACGCCCTGCCAAGCCTCCAAGATGTCTGTGCCGGCCTTGGCCAGAAGCTCAACGGGACACTGTGCAGACAGGTTATCCTCCACCAGAGCGCTCTCGTCCCCATGCCAAAGCACATGAGCTTTGAAGAGGCCGCCACACTAACGTGCTCGGGTCTGACTGCCTGGAATGCGCTGATGGGGATGCCTGGCAGGGAGGTCAAGGAGGGCGACTGGGTTCTGGTTCAGGGCACAGGAGGTGTCAGCGTCGCAGCTCTGCAAGTAAGTCATGGTATATTCTGCAAGGCTCAAACTATTTCAAGTCGCTGACACTCTCAAGATCGCAGTGGCAGCCGGCGCCAATGTTGTCGCGATTACAAGCTCGGACGCGAAGGCTGACCGGCTTTTCTCCCTCGGCGCCCGCCATGTCATCAACTACAGGAAGCATTCGAACTGGGGCGAACTGGCCAGGGGCTTGACGCCGAAAGGGAAAGGTATTGACCACGTTGTGGATGTAGTGGGCGCAACAACCATGGCCGAGTCCCTGAATGCAGTCCGGCTTCATGGCCTGATCACAGTGGCCGGAATGGTTGGAGGCTCAGGCGATGGGAAGCAAATACCAGACGTAATGAGCGCGCTTTGGAAGCTTTGCGTCTTGCGTGGCATCTATCTTGGATCTCGCGGTATGTTCCGGGACATGGTGCGGTTCTTGGAGCAGAAGGAGGTGAGGCCGGCGCTGGATGATGTTACCTTCAGTTTGGAGGACACGAAGAGCGCTTTGGAGAGGTTAGAGAAGCAGCAGCATTTCTCAAAGGTCATAGTCAACATGGCTTGATTTGGAGTAGGCAGAGATTTCGCCACTAGTTAACAAACTGATTTAGGATGTCTGTGATGCTTGGAGGTAGCAGAGCAACGCCCAATGACAGCATCGCACAGCACCCAAATATGTAGCAAGGGATTGAGACTCGGTGTGAATTTAACGGTCAGCAGGGTAGGCTAATAGGAGTAAGCTGTAGGTGCGTTTTACCCCGTACACTTATTTATGTTCAAAGGTCCCGGGACCGCGATAGTAACAAGGAAATGTTATAACGTACTAAGCCTATAATTATAAGATGCTTAAGAGATAGCTTTCATTAATTTAAAATATATAGGTGTATAAAGAATATTATACAGAGATTATTTTAGATATTTTTAAAAAGTGTTTATATTAAATTATGAACTAACTAATCTTATAAACCTTGTAAATAATATTTAAACGATATATGATGTAAATATTTATATTTTAAATAAATTATTTGATATTTTTTATATTTAAATAAAATACTCGTAAGAATTTACTTAAATTAAACTACTACTAAATAAGTAACGATAAAAGTTTCTTATAAATAACAAGAGATATATTATAATATTATTAATTATAAATACCTAGAAGACGG